>ONZH01004355.1:0-42289 GCA_900303285.1 Rhinella marina
GTGGTGGTGGTAGTGGAGCGCGCTGGTTCCCCCGAGCGGATGTTGTCTGGGAACCTGGCTGGTCTCGCTGGTAAGTTAGAGACGCAGCTGTCTGGTGAGTAGGTCCCGGTAGTACCCCAGTTTTGCCTCCCTCTCTGATGGCGGAAAAAATTCAGCCATTTTGCGGGCGGAAGCGAGGGTCCACCAGGGTGGCCAGCCAGTATTGGTCCCTCTGGCGGATGTCCACAATCCGGCTGTCACTCCTCAGACACTCCCGCAGGCACCTTGCCATCTGCAACCAAGGACAATGAGCGCCTCTCCTCTCTACACTGTCCTCGGTATAGTTCCAGGGTCTGCTGGGGTCTTCCTCCGCTTCCTCTACCACCTCATCCTCCATCTCCTCCTGTGATTGAGAGGCAGAGAAGCCAGGTGGCGGTGTGTGGAATGGCTGGGCATGGACATCTTCCTCCTCCTCACCCTCCATCTGCACTTCATCCATCTCTGGGCTCAAGGCGATGTTCAGCCTTGGAGTGGTGGCCTGGGAATCCTCGCTGATGATGCTTTTCAGCGCACTTTCCAGAACATGGACGAGTGGGATGATGTTGTTGATCCCATAGTCATTCCTGCTCACAAACAAAGTCGCGTCCTCAAAAGGGATCAACAATTGGCAGACTTCACGCATCATCTGCCAGTGTGTGACTTGGAAGTCGCAGTGTGGCGTGAAGCTGCCTGATTGCCCCATGAGGTAGTCTGTAACGGCTGACCTTTGCTCGTACAGGCGGTCCAGCATATGGAGGGCAGAATTCCAGCGTGTTGGCACGTCGCAGATTAGCCGATGTTGGGGCAGACTGCGCTGTCTCTGGATCCTGAGCAGGGTGTTCCTTGCAGTGTAGGAGTGGCTGAAGTGTTTGCACACTCTGCGTGACATCCTCATAAGGTCTTGTAGTGCAGGAAATGATCTAAAGAAACCTGTGCACTATGAGGTTTATCACATGTGCCATACAAGGTGTATGACTCAGCCCTCCCTGCTGTACTGCAGAGACAATGTCCTCCCATTGTCTGCTAACCCACCACTTCCCACCATTATTTGGACGTGGGGTCACGCCATTGATCTTCCTCCTCCTTGATCGGTCCAGAGGAGCTCCTGCCCACTGTGTCTCCTTTCACCCAGGCTCACCAAATGGAGGACAGCCTGAGAGCGCCGGACCTGACATCGGTGGTAAGACACCGGGGCAGGTTGGACTGCAGTAGAAGCGGCGGATGTTTGCAAGGTGGTGGAGGCAGAAATTCTGCTTCCCGCTGCTGGCCCCCTAAAGCACCTTGGAGGTGACAGTGGCAAGAATGGGCCAACTTCCTGATGGTCTTCTGGGAGGATGTTGACCCAATGGGCAGTAACAGACATGTACTGCCCTTGGCCATAATTTGAGGACCAGACATCAGCACTCAGGTTCACGGTCTTGGACACAGAGAGTCCCAATGAGTCACCGACCTTTTTCTGCACATAACTGTGCAGTGATGGGACAGCTTTGCCAGAGATGTAGTGGCGGCTGGGGACTCGCCATCTAGGGTGCGCACACGCCATGAAATCCCTGAAAGGCTGGGAGTCCACGAGGTTGAAGGGCAGGGACTGAAGCACCAGCAGCTTAACCAGGTGTCCGGTCATTTTCTGGGCCATGGGATGGCTGCTGGAATAGACCTGACGTCTGCCCATGGACTCAGTCAGGGATTGCTGCCTCATTAGCGGTGTACATGGCAGTGACACTGTGCTGCTGCTGGCAACTGAGGCTGACGAGCCCTGAGTTCCAGTGAGAGGATGCTGCATGATGGGATCTGCAGTGTATGGTGCATCCTGACAGGAGGTGGTATTGGGGTCACGGTTCTTCCAGGCCTGTTGGTGTTGCCTTTCCATATGCTTTCGCATGGATGTTGTCCCGAGATTATCACCCCTACCACGACTGACCCTCTCATTGCACAGCAGGCACAAAGCGATATGCTTATCTGTCCCCAGGTGGAAGAACTGCCAGACGACTGAGGACCGTGGTTTGCTGACAGCCACGGGGGGTCTTGCTGGCTGTTGACTGCCACTGCTGCCTGAGGGTGCCCTCTCAGGACCAAGGCTTAGAGAGGGTGATCTCTGCCTGGTAGCTTCTCTTCTACCCCTCCCTCTTTTGCCTCGGTTGCTTGCAACAGTGGGATGTTGCTGCGTCGGTGGCACCTCTATTTCATCCACCGATGATGCTGAGGATAATGCTGCTTGAGGGCGCCACGTCCGATCAGCGACATCATCATCAAAGTCAGGACCACTGCTACTTTGCTCCGGTGGCTGGGACAGGATATCAGGTGTGGCACTGGATGCCCCTCCCTGGCTCTGTTGACTGCTTACAGCCAACACCTCCTCTGGAGTCTCAGTACGTTCCACCCGCTGACTTTGGTGGACTTCCTCCTCCTCCTCATCACTAAAAAGTGGTAGAGACTCCAAGGGCAGATCAAGGTTTGCAAAGAGTTCCCTGGCAGAAGGTGCCCCAAAGGAGAGTGGCATTCTAATAACAGGGGACGGGGTAGAGGACTCTCGCTGACCGCCCCATGTAAGGGTGGTGTCAGATGATCCAGCCGATGCTTGACTCCTCGTTTGGGAGCTTTGGGCGGTGGAACTGGAGGATTGGGTAAGCCAATCTAGAACCGCTAGCTGTGTGGTTCTTACTTGACCAGTGGCCGTCAGGGGTAGCTGCACCCTGCTGCCATGCCTGTTACCCCGGCTGCCACCGGGCCTGGTGCTGCCACTTCTCCTACCCTCACCACCTGGTGTTGCACTCCTTGCCTGAGAAGTACTGGAAGTAGGACGCTTGGACATATTTTTATTGTGTGGGGGGAAATTAAATGATGTATTTTTTTTTATACTTTTTTAAACTTTATTTATTTTTTTTATAACTTTTTTTACCTTTTTTTATAACTTTTTTAAACTTTTTTTTTTTTTTAAAACTTTGTTTATAACTTTTTTTTGAGTTGTTTTTAAACTTTTTTTGTTGCGGCTAAACGGGGTTGACGGCACCCAGCTGAGCAGCAACGTGTAGCGTGTACGGTCACGGAACAGGAATCCTACCTGTCCTGACTCTTTTCTCTCTTTTTTTTTTCTCACCCTATTTCTTCTCTATCTCTCCCTGTATCTATCTACTTGTTTGACTATCTATCTATCTATCTATCTATCTATCTATCTATCTTTCGATCTATCTATCGATCTATCTATCTAGCTATCTCTTTTCACTCTCTATCTATGGAGCTCCTTTCTCTCGGATGTCTGAAGACGCACTGACAAAATGTCGGCACGATCAGGCACTTCAGGGGCTGTGGGGGTGACGTCACACATCTTGTTTTTAACAGAAAACCAGGATACAAGGGATTATAGGAGTAATAATCCCTTGTATCCTGGTCTAGTCTGTGAAAAAAGTACAGTTTTGCGTCACCTTTTTTTTTACCAGATTCATTATGAATCTGGTTCGTTACGGTTCGGTTCGCTCAAAATAACGGCGACGCAAAATATACGCATATTTGAGAATGTACACTAATGCGTACGCTAATGCATGTACACATTAGCGAACATTCTCAAATATGCGTATATTTAGGGTATGGAATATGGCATATTCCATACCCTAAATATACGCATATTTGAGAATGTTCGCTAATGTGTACGCATTTTATGAATTCATACGCATTAGCGTACGCATTAGCGTACATTATCAATAAATATGCGTATATTCGGTTCGGTGACGAACCGAACATTTGGGAAAGTTCGTAACGAATCTGGTTCGTTACGGTTCGGTTCGCTCATCCCTACATGAGACTGTATGTTGGAGGGACTGAAGGGAGGGATGTTATTTACATGGGACTGTATGTTGGAGGTGGCTTGGGCATGTTGATATTATGTACATGGGACTGTATTTTGGATGGGGCTGCAGAGATGGTGTGATGTCATTTATATGGGACAGAAGAGGGAGGGAAATAGTATTATAATTTCTGAGGACACTACACGGAGGAATATAACTATGGGAGGCACTTCACGAGCAGCATTATAACAGTAGGGGGCAATATAAATACTGGTGGCACTGCATGGAGGACTGCAGGGGCATTTTAAATCCAGGGGACATTAGGCATTCTTATTACTACTGGGGGCTTTATAGGGTGGACTTTTAAATCCGCCTTATTTCTACTATGTGCACTATTGGGGGCCTTGTTACTACTGAGGGGTCTATAGAGAGCTTTATTACCACTGGGGGAACAATAGGGGGCCTTGTTTCTACTGGTGGCTCTGTGAGGGCATTATTAATACTGAAGGCTCTTCTACTCATGGAGGCACTGTTGGGGAGCGTTATCACTGTTGGGGGCACTGTAGGGGTCAGTATTACTAATGAGGGCATTCTAGAAGGGAATTACTATTGGTGGGACTTTGAGGAGCACTATGGGGGGCACTCATATTTCTTCAGGACAGTATTTGGTGGTATTGGGGAGCACAGCGAGCAGCAAGAGGACTCCAGGTTGGGGGATGAAACAAAAGTGAGGAAGCTAAGATGTCTGTGTGTCACACTCTGCAGAGACGAGGCGGCTGAGAGAAGTAGTCCGGACCAAATGGAGAAGATGATGACAGAGAAGATCTACATCAGAGGAGACGTCACCTCGGAGGCACTGGATGTGAGAGGTATGTGCTGCTGTATAGCAAATACAATACAATGAGGTGTGCGAAGGAGGATCAGCTTAAAGAATTGGGCCATATGCATTGGGGCTTAGGCCCCGTATCTTTTGCTACCCTAGCAACGCCCCTGCCTTGAACACTTTATCATATTCAGGAATCCAGTCCGGAACAGTATTTGCATGGTGGCAGAGTGCATTATCCTGCTGAAAGAGGCTGTGGTCATTAATGGATACCATTGCCAGTGATGTTTAGGTAGGTGTTACATGTCAAAGGTTACTGGGCAGAATATTGCCTTCTTATAAGGCATCAAAGCGTCATCCCTTCCCCAAGTAAATGAACGCACATGTACCGAGCCATGCATATGATATAAAAGGAAACACGATTCATCACACCAAGATGAATCCTATCTTCATGCCTAAATGACAGTCGCCCACTAGATAAGTAGGAAAGTTGTAATTTCTTTTGACACTGACTGGTTGTAAGTTGAGTGAGCGCATTGCCCTATCTTCATGGTTATCCATCTAACACCACCAGGGTTATTGTTGAGAAGTGAGTTTCACTAACTTCCCCTTTGACACTACTGTCTGCAGGTGGTTTTACCTCTTTTCCAGTGAGTCTGCTAGTGTTACATATTGATATTAAATTAGAACCGAAGGACCTATATGTCAAGTCCTCTGGGTGCAGATGATTTACACTGGTAGACACTCTGTTGATATCCTTTTACATTTTGATAAGAATATGTTTGCGTCTCTTTTTAACTAGAGTATTAATAAAGTGTTTAATTTTTAGCTATTTTTCACAGAAAATAGAGGAATATTGACTGGCTTACAATACTCCTCATGCATACTTGGTGACCTCCATAAGAAAAAATAGTACCCCAACCAAGGCCTCTCAGGCAGCCAAGCACATTTTCTTTGCTCAGCTCTGTTAAATGGTAGTTACCCATAAATAGCTGGGTTCCCGATATGAGGCATTCCATTTTCCTTTCCTTTTGGAAAGGAGATGAGCTTTCACATCTCTTTTCCAGAAAAGCATTATATGGGGATGCAAGCACAGCAATAGATAAAAAAAATGAAATGAAAAAGCACTGACTGAATAGTCAGAAACATTTAAAAAATAGAGGAAAATCATCTATGAAGCACAAGGATATATATATATATATATATATATATATATATATATATATATATATATATATTGTAAGGGATCGCTCTCTCTCAGGGGGTCGCAATCACAAATCTTCTGACACAAAGGGGGTTTTAATGTCCAAATGGTGCTTTATTTTTGCTCTTTAGCACCAACACACATGAAAAACATTCAAATAAACACCTGCCTGTCTAGACTCTACCTAATACAGGTCATGTCTATATCTCACCTACAGAGAGCCGTTCACACACGGTATTCGATCCGGCTTCCTCAGCCGTACGGTCCAGCAGCCTCCTGGCTCTGACCTCACCAGCACCTTTGAGGGGAGATAGTCCTCCTGACTCTGACCGTGTGACTCTCTTTCCGTAGGCGTCGCTGGGCCCCTCCAAACTTCAGGCTTTACAAAGCCTTGTGGCCCCTCAGCCCTCCTGGCTGAGACCACACAGAGCCTCTGCAGGCTCCAACCTCTCAGGCTTCCTCAGCCTTTCGCTTCCACAGGCTTCCTCAGCCTTGTGGCCCCCAGCCCTCTTGGCTGGGACCACACAGGCCCTCTCCAGATCTGTTCCCTGGGGCCCTCTCTCTCTCCAAGTCTCTGATTCACAGAGGGTCGTTTTATCCCTCTGTGATTACAATAGCAGGTCTCACCTGCAACCTCCTCAGCTAACCGCAATACCTGTAGTGGAAGGGTGTGGACTGGAAGACTCCCACTACCAACATGTCTCCAAGTCCAAGAAATCCAGCCCATGTCAGTTTAAACAAAATCTCCAGCAAGCTATGCCTTGCTGAAGCAGCACCATTTCTGGATTTCAGTTATCTTACCCAGCTAAACTGAACATCGGGTGAGATACACATGCCTTCCAGCACTTATACTGTACACATCATCAAGATTGAAGACACCATCCACTTTTGCGGCATTGGCACTATTGTGTTACTGTTTGTCTCACTACAGTATAATTTCTTGCATTTAAAGTGAACCTCTTAATATGAAAATCCACTATTATAGGCTAAAAGCATGTTGCAGAACTAGAGAAGCTAAGCAGACTGATATATAGTTTTATGGGACAAGATTCAGAAAAACTATTCATTTATGCATTTAAATCCCTACTCATTCTGAGCTAGGTTAAGAAGGCAGCCCTATCCATTAGTGACTGACAGCCTTCCCTGTATGACTGTACACACAGAAATAGTTGTCAATCACCAATAAAATTGCCTCTTCCACTCCACAATTAACAGTAAATGAATGATATATAAACTGTGTTGAATTTTTCTTCATAAAACTATATTTCCTTCTGCCCAGCATCTCTTACATTATAGCAGGGGTCTTAAACTTGGCGGTATACTTGGGACACACATCTAAAAAATTTCCAGTTGACAGGCCACGTGCATCTTAAATACAATACAATACATGTGTCACACTCACCTCCCCTGAACTTCACCTCAGCTGGCCACTTCCGGGAATGATACCAAGAGCTACCCTAGTGGTGAGAACAGTGGGATGAGAGAGGCATCACTACTTTTATTATGGCATTCTAAACTGTTTTCAATAGCAAATTTCACATGGCTGGACAACCATGACAATGCAATACAGACCTCAAAACTAATACAGACTCTTAGAACAAACCCCAGAATTAATATAAACTCCCAGACCAGACCCATAAATTAATACAGACCCCTAAATTCCTACAGTCCCTAGATCAGCCCCCAAATTCATACAAATCCAGATTGGCCCCTAAATTCATACAAGCACAAGATTAACATGAAAATAAACGGAGCAACTCAAGCATCCAATAAAAGACCATGGAGACTTTAAAGTGTGTCTTTTAAAACCAAACGGGAACAACATGGAATCTTGAATACATATGAGTTTAGGGTCTAACTAACGATAGTGAAACAATCACTGATAAAGGTGCACTGCGGCAGTAGATGCAATTGATAATATATGGCTAAACCCTCACGCTGATGTTAAAATGAGACTTTCGCCAATATATTCTTATATCAAGAACATACTGGAGCCCAAGCACCGCTTCAAGGTATCTCAGAGTGGCACGGGACCTAACAATAACCTACCTTGCCGTATGGGCAATTGCGGAAGGAGCATACAGGCCGACACACAGCAACCTACTCCAAATTACCTCCAGTGTGAGATCACACATAAAAAGGGAGGAGTGAGGAGGCTGTGAGCCCCACCTACCAATGACTCATGTGACTCAGGCTGCACAGGTGCACCAGAATCTTACCATAAGATGTAAGTCATGGTACATTCAAACCTGGAGTTGCCACACCTCCAGGTGTAAATGTCCAAATACAATCATTGAAAAAGACATGGTCTAAAATGGCAGAAAAGTGCTCAAACCCCATATGCTGTAGCGCATATCAAACCGGGGGAGCAAATCCTGCACATGTGATCCGTTGCTAACAACAATCCCCAACAAAAATGCATACAATGGAGGATGCCTGCAGCGGAGCACAAGTACCTCAAAAACATCCTACACAAGGTAACCAATTGTGCGGATGTGGCGAACTATATAATCAAACAATCACTGATAAAGGTGCACTGTGGCGGTAGATGCAATTGATAATCTATGGCTAAACCCTCACGCTCATGTTAAAATGAGACTTTCGCCAATATATTTAATATCAAGAGCATACCGGAGCCCGAGCACCGCGTCAAGGTATCTCAGAGTGGCACGGGACCTAACACTAACCTACCTTGCCGTATGGGCAATTGCGGAAGGAGCATACAGGCCGACACAAAGCGCCCAACTCCTAGTTACCTCCAGCGTGAGATCACACATAGAATGGGAGGAGGGAGGAGACTGTGAGTCCCACCTACCAATGACTCATGTGACTCAGGCTGCACAGGTGCACCAGAATGTTACCATAAGATGTAAGTCATGGTACATTCAAACCTGGAGTTGCCACACCTCCAGGTGTAAATGTCCAAATACAATCACTGACTAACGATAGTGACCCTTACTCATGACATGGATGCTGGAGTTCCACCATTGATTTTCATGTTCATCATTTGTGTTTTCCACACATCCTCCATGCATCAGGGACCACAAATCAGGTGAGCTTTATAGAGACTCCTCATCTAGAACCTAAAATCATCCCCTAAATTCATACACACCCTAGGACAGACCACAAATCTATACAAACCCCAGATCAGTCCCCACATTTATACTGACCCCTGATTACACTCCTATTCTACCTCCAAATTAATACAGACCCCAGATCAACCCAATGCCACCCCTATAATAAATCCCACCAAACCCACTGTGTTCAGTAAATGCTGACCTCAGAGCAGACCAAAAAATATTCACTTCTCTTTTCCTCTGTATTTTCTCCTTTACACTGTATTTTCACAGTTAACGTTCCCTTTAAAATCTAGTTAGAGTTTATACATTTGCTCAGTGCACCTCACTATATAAAAATATGCATATAGATCCATAGGTTACCTGATCTAGGACTTTAGTAATGGCACTAGGATCCCTATAAAATGAAGTATGGGAAAGAAGGCAAACATATTTTTTCACTGATGAAGACATCTAGGGGACTTTGAAACGTGTTTAGAGTTTATATTGGACGTCCTTGAACATAACTATCTATTTGCACTAGCATCATTAATAACACTACTCGTCTCTAAAAGGATCTCACTGACCTCAGAAACAATGACCTAAAGGTTTTGTCTGGCCTTAAAGCCAACAACCCCTGGGGTCCTCCTCTGCTTGTCCGAACTTAAAAAACCCACTCATCTGTATGTGGTACTGCCACTGCTCTATTCCTGGCCTCTTCCACTCCAGGAAGTAGTTTGCCTCTTAATACAGTTTGACTGTATGCCTCTTAATGGTCCTTCACAATAGGATACCTCCTTAGTGCCCCTTCACAGCAGAATGTTCCGTAGTACCTGACAAAGTAGTTATGACCCATTAGTGCCTCCACACAGTAGTTATACCCCCTAAGTCTGCCCACACAGAGAATGTTCCTTTAGTGCCCCCACATAACACAATATCCCCTTAGTACCCCCACATAGTAGTTGTGCCCCCTTACTGCTCTCATAAAATAACGCTGCCCCCATAGTGCCACCCTTACAGTGGTGAAGCTCATGTAGTGCAAATAAAATAAGTAATACTTACCTAGTCCCGTTCCCCAGATGCAGAGAACATCATGCTCTCCCCAACAGACGGTGAAATGCAGTAATGTAATTGCACCTGCTGAGCTGAGTAGGAGAGCGCATAGACCCATGGATGATCCTTGGCCTGTCTTCTTTGCTGCAGAGTTCATCAGGCGCGATGACATCACCACTTCTCATCTGCTGCTGGGGAGAGCACTGGCAGGGCATACTTAGGATGCAGATACTCTTGAAATGAGGGCATACGTCAGCTGTCCCGGGACCAAATGAAATGCCACTGAAATCTGGAACAGTCCTACGGGATCCTAGATGGTTTGGGAAGCACGGTCAAGGATATATTTTCAATACGTTTCCTAAGCCATCATAATACAGTAGATATAAAAATCACAGCATTGCAACATCAATTGCTAATTGGGGATATTCCAACAATTATCATCTATTTTGCTTGCGCAATCTGTAAGGGCCCTGCAATGCGCTACTTGAACACTTTCCTCTACTTAATGGATCAATATACTAGTGCTACTGTATAATGATTGTCATTTTTCCACAGTGTTTTTATTTCTTTCATACTTGCATGAATCATATTTTTTATGTATTGTATGTTCTTATATAATACGTTTATCCTTTAATTTTTTATTCAATGTCTACTATATATTGATTTTAGTTTATGTGAATTATTGCAAAGTCTAGAACGCCAGACATTACCTCTTGATTTTCTCCTACAATTATCCTAGGGGTATAGGTTTGATGTGTGTGCGCAGCCTTGCAATTTTTATTGTATTTTTATTTTTTCTAGTCAGATCCTACCATCTCTTCACTACAATGAGAGCAGCACTGGAGTAACCAGCCTTGTCCACCACACAAGTAAAAGAGCTGTGAAGTTCCAGGACCTACTTCTGGGAGCTACTTGGAAACAGCTGATCAGTATGGGGTACAAGATGTCAGACTCCTTCAATTACCGTATTTTTCGCTTTATAAGATGCACTTTTTTCCCCCAAAAGTAGGAGGAAAATTGCGGTGCGTCTTATAAAGCAAATACAAGTGAATGCTTCCATTATGGAAGCGCTCACTTGTATTTTTTAGCTGTGGCACCCCCATCAGACCTCAGATCAGCCCACCCACCCCCATAACAATAAAATAAAAACCTCTCTTACCTGTCCTGCGTCGCGACTCCGCTCCGGGTCCAGCGCTCCTATGGCTTCCTGGGCCGGCACTGCACTGTCATGACTGTGTACAGCGTCAGGACGTAGTGCGCGCCGGCCTTAGAAGCCAGAGGAGCGCCGGACCCGGAGCGGAGCTGCGCCGCAGGACAGGTAAGAGAGGTTTTTATTTTATTGTTATGGGGCACACAGGGCTGTTCTGAGGTCTGATGGGGGACCCTGGCTGTTCTGAGGTCTGATGGGGGCACCTGGGCTGTTTGAGGGCTGATGGGGCACACTGGGCTGATCTGAGGTCGTATGGGGGCACACTGGGCTGTTCTGAGGTCTGATGGTGACCCCTGAGGTCTGATGTGGGCACATTGGGCTGTTCTGAGGTCTGAATGGGGGCACACTGGGCTGTTTCTGAGGTCTGTTGGGGGCACACTGGGCTGTTCTGAGGTCTGATGGGGGCACACTGGGCTGTTCTGAGGTCTGATGGGGGCACACTGGGCTGTTCTGAGGTCTGTTGGGGGCACACTGGGCTGTTCTGAGGTCTGATGGGGGCACACTGGGCTGATCTGAGGTCTGATGGGGGCACACTGGGCTGTTCTGAGGTCTGATGGGGGCACACTTGGCTGTTCTGAGGTCTGATGGGGACACACTGGGCTGATCTGAGGTCTGATGGAGGCACACTGGGCTGATCTGAGGTCTGATGGGGGTCTGATGTGATGTCCTGAAATTTATGGGGGTCTGATATGAGGTCTGATGAAAAATATTTTTTTCACATTTTCCTACTCTAAAATCTGGGGTGCTTCTTATCGTCGGGTGCACCTTATAAAGCGAAACATACGGTAGATATTCTCGGCCTTTAATATTCTCCATATTAAAATCCTAGAATACACCTTTAATGATCAGACATCTTTTTATTTGTGAATTAGCATACATGGTGGTTCTTATTGTGGATTTCGTGGTGAACTGTGTTAGTAGACAATTATTTTCTGAGTCAATGCAGTGATTTCCAGTACAGAATCATGCTAGCTTTAATGCAGTGCCACCTGAGTGCCTCAACCTTCATGAGTATCCAATATTGACCATTGGCCTTGTCCCTTGCCCACATGGATTTCTCTACAATCTCTGAATCTTTTCATAATATTATGTACTGTAAATGTTAGGATATTCAAAGTCTTCACAATTTTACTTTGAAGAACATTTTCAGAAATGTTTCCACAATTTCTAGACACAGTTATTCACAGATTGGTGAACCTCTGCTCATCAAGAGACTCTGCCTCTCTAACATGCTCTTTTTATATCCAGTCTTGTGACTTAGTTTCAAATTGCTCCTTCAGCCCCTGTCCCAACGTTTTTAAGGTGTGTTGCTGTCATTAAGTTCTAAATGAGCTAATATTTTTTTTCATAAAATGGTAATATGTCTCTCTTAACATCTGATGTGTTTTATGATGTATTGTGAAGAAATGTATTCTGTTTTAAATTTCAGTTATTTACATTTCACACAGCGCCCCAACTTTTTTTGGAAATGGGGTTGTATTTTACTGTAATAAGGAAGGGGATATCTAAACTGGATTCTGTTGTCTTTTATTACTTTTATTTTAAGTGTTATTGTACTTTTAAAAAACTTTCGATATGACCTATGAGGGGGACTGTAAATGTATGACTCAGAGTAGGAAGGGGTTAATATAATAATTCTGAAATATAGAATCACTCTCAACACATTTTGGAGCACTGTTTTAAAATTAATACTTGATTAGTTATAAAAATGACTATCGCTTTCTTCCTTATAGTTGCATCTACTACTCAGTAATAAGTAATATAAACTGGGGATACTGTTACTAACTAAACATTTTTGTGGCAGAAATGTAAATTGATAACCATCACATAAAACACATCAGCCAGCTTCCCTCATAATATCATGTATAGTAATGATATGATTTTTAGTGGACAGTAGACCATAGGCTCTGGGTACCAGTAAATAGATTGGTTTCCTATGTGGTCACCACTGTACCATAGATCTCCCAGTAGTCTTAATTAGGTTTTAACATTTGCTGACATTTACAGACGTAATAGAGATGAATTGATCATTTTTACTGTTTCCTTTGAGAACTGTGATTTAGTAGGTTTACCTACAGACCTATAGGCAACCATAGATAATGAAATGCTAAGAGTTGTGCAAAGATCAAATCCCAGCTCTGCTAGATCTATGTGTACTGTACTTTCTACATAAGAGAAATAATAAAATGTTGTTGTTTTTTAAGTTTTTACTTATAAGGATTTAGGATACATGGCTTCACGTCATAGTTGGGCATGCACGTCTGTGTGCCAAAAATGTATAGAGATGTATACTGTAACACACTGTTAGGATCTGACTGTGCAGACATATGCCAAAACAGTGTCCTTCTGCCATATTTGTGGCAGGTTGTTTTATTTATGAA
This sequence comes from Rhinella marina, assembly GCA_900303285.1. Taxonomy (NCBI): domain Eukaryota; kingdom Metazoa; phylum Chordata; class Amphibia; order Anura; family Bufonidae; genus Rhinella; species Rhinella marina. The sequence goes on from ONZH01004355.1 coordinate 13,528, forward strand.
ATGTGTAGACTCCGTGTTAAATTTTACATTTTTTATTATAAAAATTTGCTCCAGAACAACTCCACATATCCACATCAAAGGCTGAATTTTCGGGTAAAACTAAGGCTACCATGATAGAACCCAACAAACCTCAAGTCAATGTTGTCCATCATGCGAGAGATCCTTTTCATTGCTCTACTCTTGTGACTGGTCAGAAAACCAGAAATAACTATGCAGATATAACCCAACCTTAGGCAGCACATAGCACACTTGATATTTAGCAAGACAGATTGGGAAAGTATATAGAAACAAATGAGATCTGCACTGCCCTTGATTAGAGGATTGCCCTTGATAGAGGATTATAGAGTCAATGAAAATAGGAAGAAGATCTATGGCACACCAGTGACTTTTGAAGTGATGCTTTTTAATTCATATTGTGCAAGATAACAATGTTGATCACTTTGCATATATTGATTCCATAATTTTGCTAATATTAAAAGGCCATTTTCCCAACGTTTCAGTCATAGAGCAACCTTTTTCAAGGGATCTGTGGCCCAGTAGGAATCATGGCTGTTCTGTCACCTAGCACCTTGCACTTTAATTTGCTGCAGTACTGAAACTGCAGAGTGATGTAAGCCTAAATATGCAATTGGAGGTTCCTCTCCATGACAGATTCCGCCAAAAAGACTGGACAAAAAATTCCTGCATACAAGACTTTTTTGTCCAGTTAAAAATAAAAAACAGATAGTCAATGGAGTCTGCCCAGCTCCGTGTGTGTCAGTTATGTGCCGGAGCAAAACAAGGGACATATAAGGGGCCTGAGCTGTTCATAAGCCCCAGAAACCCCATTCTTGCAATATATATATATATATATATATATATATATACCTAAAATAGTGTGTTTGAGAATCTCTGTGCACATTTTGATAATTTTATGAAGAGTAGATTACTGCATTAATGCTAATTAATCTGCTTTTACTTTAGACACATATTCCGATAACATTATTACTGAATATTTTGGCTAAAATAATCCTTATAGAAATGACTATGAGGATTGCAGGATATATTACCCTAGTTTCTTTTTTTTTTTTTTTTTTTAGAGATATTTTAGATAACTTTATTTTAACAGTGATGGTTTTTACAAGTCCCTTGAAACCTCTTTTATTTTAGTAAGGAACTAAAAAGCTTTTCTTTTTTTTTCTCTCACTACCTTGAGGGGTCTATCCTTGAAGCTTTCTGCAGAGTCATTATACCCTGGGTGCTGTGTTATGTTCATACAACAGCCCCCACTTCTTGATTCCACTTCATCTACTTCACGGACACAGACATTTGTTAGGCTTATTAGCTCAGCAGGAGCCTTATCATATTTTGTATCTTAGGCTGTTGGAGATGTCAAGAGATGGAAATGCTGTGTAGCTTTTTATCCTCCCTTTGTACACTTTTTCGTGCAGACCAACCTGGCATTTGGATTTAATACTCTGCAGCCACTAGATACTGAGATCTCTTTAAATATGTCTAGCATTTCCATCTGTACCAATATCGCCGCAAAGGCTTAGCCATGATTAGGCTGTCAAGATTTATTAAGTTAAAAAGTATCAAAGTTTCTTACAGAAACAACAGTCCTTTAAAGAGTTCACCTTCCTTTCTATGCCCTCCCCCATCACCACATAGTCAATGTGCTTCACTTGACCTTGACCAATCTATGCACCCAGGGAACACTAATGAATTTGTGCCAATTCATCTTGGAACTCCAAATTTAATCAAGTTGACATGCTGGAGAAAGCAGTCTGTAATTAACTCCTAGCATTGTAAGAATTCTGTAAATTATTGTATAGGAAAAACATGTTTTCTTGTGTGTTCAGTGTGGCTGTCTATTCTTCACTGAGACTGACATTACCATTGAAACTAACCTTTAAAGTTGGGGCCCAGGAAGAGGTGTATTATGGGTTATTGCAGAACATATCATGAATATTACACTTGTATGAACACAGTACAGGCCTTATTCTAGTACAAATCAGTGTTATGCCAGTAATCAGATAATTCTGAGGCACTTAATATTCATTTTGCTCAAACCATAACAGTATATATTATCATTATTACTATGATGATTGTTATAGTTACATTTTTATTGTTGATACATATTCCCTTTTTTAAATCTGAATCACAAAATGTTGCCGGAAAATCTAAGCCGCAGAAAAAATACATATACAACTGTAAAACTGAAGGGAAAGGTGACCCTGACCAAATCTGCTTAGAAGATAAAGATTTAGAGAATATATTTTCCTTGGAGCTTTTTTTGTCTTATGAAAAAGCCATGATATTCTGGCACTTAAGGGGTTTTTGGGTGGCATTTTCAGCCCCATAATTTTTTTCTGCTTTTTTTACCTACAGAGAAATTTATGTGAAAATGCCTTTTTTTGCTAAAAAGAAAAAAAAATGCCATAAAAAGTGTCATATTTATAAAAGACATAGTGTGGAATAAAGATGAGGACATTTATTGAAATTTGATGATTTTGGATTCTTTGAAGCTTTCAAAAAGTTTGATATGTGTTTGAATTGATTCTACACTAATCAGTATATTAAACTTTGAGGTCTGCTAGGACTCTTTTTAAAATTTTATTACAAATTTTTGCCCTCTACCTCTTTTCAAGCTCTTGAATGCAATCAGAGCAATAGCAAATAATGTCAGAGTGACAATAACATTTAAAGCTATGGGTAAATGCATGGTTGTGGTATTAACAAACAGTATGTCTAAAAATACACTGCACTGTTGCATGGTTTATGCATTTTCATATTAGAGACCTTCCAAAAATTGTCTCTTATTGGGGGAAAATGATGTTTAAATACATCCGCTGTTATCAGAAAAAAACAGTGGCTTGTTGGGACCAAGTGTCCAAAAACTATTCATAATGGGGGCATAAGAAACAGTGGCTTGTTCTGATGTTTAATAAATAAATGTATAATATAAAAATATTATTTTATTTGGGAGCAGCAGCAGAACTGTGTGTATGTAGAAAAGATATGGTAGAGTTAATAGTGGGAATTAAGCTTGCACACAAATGCTTGAAAAACTCATCAACAGAAAAATTCTCTTGAGTGTCTTCTGTAGTGCACAGGGTTTTATTGCCTCTTTTTAAGAAATAGAAGGTGTCCCACGAGGAGGGGGCCAGTGAAGACAGATATCATACAAGTGAAGGCTGTAGCAGAGGCTGCTGTCTGCTGATATTCCCCTGCTTACTGCCGCAGTCCTGAGCTCTGCGTTCAGCTGTGATCTGCTGCCAGTGTTCCCATTCACCGCTGCAGTCCTGGACTCTGTCCTTGCTGGCATTGTTTGTTCTGGAATCTGCTCCACAGTTTCCTTCCAGCCCTGGCCACAGCATGCTTGATGCTTGTTTCCTGTAGCACTTCCTTAAGGGCCAGCGCACATTACTTCCTGTGTTTTATGGGTTAGCTCACGTGACCTTGCTGACCAATCCTAGCCCTGCTGCATATATATAAGTGGCTCAGCCCCCTTCCCAGGTTCCTGAATGTCAAGGTCCTTGTGTCCTGCAAAGGTTGCTGATATCTCTGCTTGCGTTCCTGTGTATCTGACTCGCGCTTGTGTTTCTGGACTCCGTTACCTGTTTGATAACCTGTTTGCCTTGACTCTCCTGTTGCCGACCTGGATTGCCTGACCGCCTGGACCAGCTGCCTTGTGTGCCAATCCTCCTCAAGAGGTAGTGACCTGGTGTTCCCCTTGGGAAAGTCTATCCCCACTATCTGGGGTACTATGAAGAACAAGAGGCTCACTTAGACAACGCCCTTAGAGGAGGTAGGACACGTGGCACAGTGGATTCACAACCGCTGGTTTGTGACCAATTTTTGAGGCAGTAAGGAGGAGAAGCAGGAGAAATTTGGTGACCCCTTGCTCGAAGGTATGATGTTAGATTTAGAGGTCACCTCAAAATCATCCTGTTCTGACTGAGAGGAGAAGTAATCCATCCAATCCACAATGCCATCCTCTTTGTCCTTAATAACAATGTGGAGCCTATCATAAGCCATGGAGAACTGTGGCCTGCTACTACTACTGGCTGTATGGCTTGTGCTACTACTGCTGAAACTAAACACATATGGACTCTTGGATGACGAGACATGGGTTTTTCGTTTTTTACTCTTTCGTCTTCCAGACATTTTAGTATGAGGCCTATAAATGAAAAGTTGTTTCGGTTTTGTACACAGCTTAGCAAAAGTGTTTGTTTTTGTAATTTAAATTCTGAGGCACAATTAAATGTCCCTTCCCTTCTACAAACACACAGCCAACTGTTATTGGCAATTTACTTTGGTAATGCAGTTTTCAGAGCAAAATATATGTGAGCTACACAATCTGATGCAGTAATACATTCACTAACACGGGTATTAAAATGTAATATTTGCAGTAAAATGTATTTAACCACTTCAAGACCAGGCCTAATTTTGCGAATCTGACATGTGTCACGTCATGTGGTAATAACTTTAGAACGCTTTTACTTATCCAAGCCATTCATAGATTGTTTTAATGGTAAATTTGAGTCAATATATTTTACCTTTATTTATAAAAAATAAAAAATTTTGAAAAAATCACAATTTTTTAAATATTAATTTCTCTGCTTTTAAGTTGCATAGGGATATCTAATAACAATTTTGCCAAGTCTGTGTGCCTCCATCGTTTAGGCCCCTTTCACACGAGCAAGTTTTCCGCGCGGGTGCAACGCGTGACGTGAACGCATAGCACCTGCACTGAATCCTGACCCATTAATTTCAATGGGTCTGTGTACATTTTTTTCAGGCATCAGTTCTGCCTGAAAAACGCAGAATATAGAACATGCTACGTTTTTTACGCAGCCCTGGCCCCATAGAAGTGAATAGGTCTTCTGTGAAAAACGCATTGTAAACTGAAGCAAGTGCGGAGGCAATGCGTTTTTCACTGATGGTTGCTAAGACATATTGTTTGTAAACATTCAGTTTTTTATCACGCGCGTGAAAAACGCATCAAAACGCATTGCACCCAGGCGGAAAAAAACTGAACAACTGAACACAATCGCAAAATGCTTGCAAAATGGTGCGAGTTTCCCTGAACGCACCCTGAACGCATCCGGACCTAATCCGTGACACTCGTGTGAAAGGGGCCTTATGGATGTGTATTGCATTTTGCTACTCAGTAAAGACTATAACAACTTTTTCCGTGTCTCCTGTCTATCATTTGCACCTCACCATCAAGGGCACCTTGTGAATGTATTGTAATTGCACTGCACTGCGATTACAAATGAGATGGCGCACAAGTAGCGCTGCTACCCCTTCAAACAGCAGTGGGGGTGCAGGGAATTGGACCTCCAACGATCTGATATTCATCACCTATCCTAAGGATATGTCATCAATATCTTTGCACTGTACAACCCCTTTCAACTGCAAATATTGTATTATTATTATTATTATTCAATAATTCTTTACTTGTAAGTTTTATAAAAATAATATATCATGTTATTTTTCTCTATCTTTCTATTATGAACCTTAAACATAAAACTGTTTTTCACTTTTGTATGTTGTGTTATCTCGTGTTTTGTCACATATTTTAGCTGATTAGATACAGTTAATAGTATTTTGTAGATGATCCAGCGACTGCCACTTTCTGTACTGCTGCTATTTGATGAGATCTTTGGGACAAACTCATATTACACTCGGGTATAATTTCATCCTACCGGAATGTGTGATGGTTTTTTACAAAAATCACAAACTACAGGAAGGTCTCTGGTTATGAAGACTAAAAACAAATTAAATGAGCAGCTGGGCCAGCTGTCTGACATCCATCGCATGAACAAACTCATAGATTGTAGCAATTATTTCATTTCTATTATTCTATCTCCATATAACTATTTACTTATGGCAAAGAATAATATACAGAACATTCTTCTGACCTGTTGTATGTGGGCTTGTATTTCAAATACAGGATGTGTTATGCAAGGATTTTAGGCTTTACAGCATTCTGGTAGCTGGGTTGAAAAACTAGCAACAAAAGAGAAAAAAAGCTATGATTTCATGCTGTATAGAAAGTGTTTTACATTTCTGGCTGAAAAACAAGTTACCTCTTGTTAATAGTGTATTGGCATTTGCCTTCATTTCCTGCAGGAAATGAAAAAATATTAGTTTTTATGGATTATTATTTAAAACAGTAGATTTTATTATAGGCTTCCCATGGTAGGAGCTTTAAAGAGTGCAAAAGCCTCAGGAGTGTAATGAGTTAAATGTGAGCAAAAACATGCTTGGGGTCATTTATTAAACTGAACAGGCAATGAACTGCACACATTTTGGGGTTATGTTCCATAAATATATCATATATAAAACATATATAGTCATTTTTATTAAAGGGGTATTCTTATCTTAGAATGTTCTGACATTTTGATAGAGTATGTCTTAACATTATGATCGGTGAGGACTTGGCTACTGAGATCCTCAGCTTTGTCTCACTTTATGTGGTGATAACTTTAGAATGCTTTTACTTATCCAGACCATTCTGAGATTGTTTTCTCGCCCACATATTGTACTTCATGACAGTGGTAAATTTGAGTCAAAATATTTCATTCTTATTTATAAAAAAAATACCAAATTTACCAAAAATTTAGAAAAATTTGAAAATTTCCAAATGTCAATTTCTCTACTTTTAAAATACATAGTAATCCCTCCAAAAATAGTTATGACTTTACATTCCCCATGTGTCTACTTCAGGTTTGGATCACTTTGAAAATTACGTTAGAAGGCTTAGAAATTTAGAAGCAAATCTTGAAATTTTTCACAAAATTTCCAAAACCCACTTTTTAAGGACCAGTTCAGGTTTGAACTCACTTTGTGAGGCTTCCATCATAGAAACCACCCAAAAATGACCCCATTTTAGAAACTACAGCCCTCAAGGTATTCAAAACTGATTTTACAAACGTTATTAACCCTTTAGGTGTTCCACAAGAATTAAAGGAAAATGTAGCCAAAATTTCAGAATTTCACTTTTTTGACATATGAATCATTTTATTCTGAGAATAAAGCAAGGGTTAACTGCCAAACAAAACTCAGTAATTATTACCCTGATTCTGTAGTTTACAGAAATGCCCCATTTGTCATCGTAAACTGCTGTACAGGCACATGGCAGGGCGCAGAAGGAAAGGAACACCAGGTCAGATTTCACTGGAAAAAGTTTAAGTTGCCATGTCACATTTGATGCACCCCTAGAGTAGGAAACTCCAAAAAACTGACCCCATTTTGGAAACTACGGGATAAGTTGGCAGTTTTGTTAGTGCTATTTTATGGTACATATAATTTTCGGTGGCTCTATATTACACTTTTTGTGAGGCAAGGTAACAAAAACTAGCAGTTTTGGCATTGTTTTATTTTTTGTTATTTACAACATTCATCTGACAGGTTATATCGTGTGATATTTTTATAGAGCAGGTCGTTACGGACGCGGCAATATCTAATATGTATACTTTTTTATTTATTTAAGTTTTACACAATATTTTTGAAGCACAAAAAAAAAATCACATTTTAGTGTCTCCATAGTCAGAGAGCTGTAATTTTTTTATTTTTTGGGCGATTGTCTCAGGTAGGGGCTCATTTTTTGCGGGATGAGATGACGATTAGATTAGCTATATTTTTGTAGAGCAGGTTTTTACGGATGTGGCGATACCTAACATGTATACTTATTTTTATTTATTTAAGTTTTACACAATAATATCCTTTTTGAAACAAAAAAAAATCATGTTTTAGGGTCTCCATAGTCAGAGAGCTGTAGTTTTTTTTATTTTTTGGGGGCGATTGTCTCAGGTAGGGGCTCATTTTTTGCAGGATGAGATGACGATTAGATTGGTACTATTTTTGGGGGTATACGCTTTTTTGATCGCTTGGTATTACATTTTTTGTGATGAAATGTGACAAAAAATGGCTTTTTTTAGACAGTTTTTATTTTTAATTTTTTACAGTGTTCACCTGAGGGGAGAGATCATGCTATATTTTTGTAGAGCAGGTTTTTACGGACGTGGCGATACCTAACATGTATACTTATTTTTATTTAAGTTTTACACAATAATATCCTTTTTGAAACAAAAAAAATCATGTTTTAGGGTCTCTATAGTCAGAGAGCTGTATTTTTTTTATTTTTTGGGCGATTGTCTCAGGTAGGGGCTCATTTTTTGCGGGATGAGATGACGATTAGATTGGTATGATTTTTGGGGGCATACGCTTTTTTGATCGCTTGGTATTACAATTTTTGTGATGAAATGTGACAAAAAATGGCTTTTTTTAGACAGTTTTTATTTTTTACAGTGTTCACCTGAGGGGAGAGATCATGCTATATTTTTGTATAGCAGGTTTTTACGGACGTGGCGATACCTAACATGTATACTTATTTTTATTTATTTAAGTTTTACACAATAATATCCTTTTTGAAACAAAAAAAATCATGTTTCAGTGTCTTCATAGTCAGAGAGCTGTAGTTTTTTTATTTTTTGGGCGATTGTCTCAGATAGGGGCTCATTTTTTGCGGGATGAGATGACGATTAGATTGGTTCTATTTTTGGGGGCATACGCTTTTTTGATCGCTTGGTATTACATTTTTTGTGATGAAATGTGACAAAAACTGGCTTTTTTTAGACAGTTTTTATTTTTTATTTTTTACAGTGTTCACCTGAGGGGAGAGATCATGCTATATTTTTGTAGAGCAGGTTTTTACGGATGTGACGATACCTAACATGTATACTTATTTTTATTTATTTAAGTTTTACACAATAATATCCTTTTTGAAACAAAAAAAATCATGTTTCAGTGTCTCCATAGTCAGAGAGCTGTAGCTTTTTTATTTTTTGGGCGATTGTCTCAGGTTGGGGCTCATTTTTTGCAGGATGAGATGACGATTAGATTGGTACTATTTTTGGGGGCATACGCTTTTTTGATCGCTTGGTATTACAATTTTTGTAATGAAATGTGACAAAAAATGGCTTTTTTTAGACAGTTTTTATTTTTTTTTTTTACAGTGTTCACCTGAGGGGAGAGATAATGCTATATTTTTGTAGAGCAGATTTTACGGACGTGGCGATACCTAACATGTATGCTTATTTTTATTTTTTTAAGTTTTACACAATAATATCATTTTTGAAACAAAAAAAATCATGTTTTAGGGTCTCCATAGTCAGAGAGCTGTAGTTTTTTTATTTTTTGGGCGATTGTCTCGAGTAGGGGCTCATTTTTTGCGGGATGAGATGACGGTTAGATTGGTACTATTTTTGGGGGCATACGCTTTTTTGATCGCATGGTATTACATTTGTTGTGATGAAATGTGACAAAAAATGACTTTTTTTAGACAGTTTTTATGTTTTATTTTTTACGGTGTTGACCGGGCAGGCTGGATCATGTGATATTTTAATAAAGCAGGTTTTTACGGACGTGGCGATACCTAATATATATATATATATATATATATATATATTTTTTTTTTTTTTTTTTTCTATTTTTATGTGTTTCTTTATGGGGAAGGGGCTTTTTTATTGAAACTTTATTTTTTTTTTTGTTAAAACTCTTTTATTTAACTTTTTTTTTTAACATTTCACTTATGTCCCAGTAAGGGACTTTAACATTTCAGGGTCTGATCCCTGATTGAATGCAGCACAATACATCTGTATTGTGCTGCATTCAACTGTCAGTATCTCACACTGTGAGACGCTGACCGTTGCCTAGGAGACCCAGCGCTGTGGCTGGGTCTCCTGGACTTCCGTAGATGGGAGTCCCGATGCCTCTGGGCAAGGCATCGGGCCTTCCATCTCAGCCATTGGCCCCCCCCCCCACCGCCTCACGAGGACCCGATGGCTTTAAAATCTACCGCAATTACCTTGTATGCCGCGGTCAGCGTGACAGCGGCATACAAGGGGTTAATCCGCCGGCATCGGTGTAATCACCGGTTCTGGCGGATACAGCAGAGGCCTGGCTGTTAGTATCAGCCGGGCCCCTGCTGCAGATTGCGGCAGCAGGCAGCAGCAGCACCTTAACCCTAGGACGAGAATGCTCGTCCTAGGGCGTTAAGTAATGCCATATTAGGACGAGCATTCTCATCCTAGGTTGTCAAGGTGTTAACTTGGTGCTCGTATTATTGGTGAGGACTATATGGCCAATATATATATTTGTTTGTTGATTGGTTTAGAAAAATCATTTTCATATATCCTATTGGGGAAATCTGAGTTAATGGAGGGAGCCCTCTGTTTGCAGATCCTCAACTCTTAGCCAGCTTGGAGAGCGGTTAGATAAAGAATCTCTCTAGCTAGAGGACCTGTTCTATCCTGTAATGCTCACTTTCCTATCTGGTGGCTCTGTAAAAATTTAAGACTTACTTCATGGTTTCCCCACAGATTACAGAAGATTGCTGGAGGTTGCAGTATGTGGACACCTTGGGGGTCATTTATCAAAATGGTGTAAAGTAGAGCTTGCTTAGTTGCCCATAGCAACCGATCAGATTCCTCTTTTCATTTTCCAAAGGAGCTGTCCGAAATAAAAGGTGGATTCAGACTGGTTATTATGGGCAACTAAGCAAGTTCTACTTTACACCAGTTGAATAAATTATATCTTGTAATCTTCTTATTTCAAAGAGATTCTTTAATAAGACTGGATTGCCCAACGAGGAGACTCCCTTTAAGTGTGGACTGTGGACCTGAGTGCCTAATGTCAATCATTCTAATCAGTTAGAAAAAAATTAGTGAAACGGAAGCAGCACTGCTGTACCTGTAACCCAGGCTAAAATGTTCGTTTGCTCATATCCTTAGATCGGATTGTGGGTGCTCGTGGTATAGGTCCTGACTTAAAGGTCCCATGAAGTAGCAAATTGTAAAGATCCACAGCACTCCAAGCAATTCTCAAAGCAGGTGTTGTTTTATTCAGGCATCTGAATACAGTGCAACGTTTCGGCTCAGCAGAGCCTTTCTCAAGCAAGTGAAAGCATGTGAATACCACCCATATATAGTGTATAATGTGGGGTGCCTCCCAGTGCGCATCCCTCCAATTATGCAAATTTAGTAAAGAACATAAACTTAATATGTACAAACATCAACATTACGTTAATGAGGTTGATCATGGTTACCATATAACTGGTTATAACTCACATAAACCTGGATAGTGTAGTTGTGTCTCCTCCTTGGATGTGGGGCTGGTGTATGAGGAGAAAAGGAATACACATGTAGCATCCCGTTCACGTAACCGTGCATGCGCGAGCTGCCGCGTCTCAATGCCATTAGGTAGTAACAAGTGACCATGTGTTCCACGTCATCGGGCTGCCCGGGGGCGGGTTACTGAAAACTACCAATGAGAATACAGAACATCCGGTAGCTAGGCAACAGTAAATAAACAAAGTCCGTTGCTTCTCTATGGGAACTCTGCCCATGTAAAAGGTAAACTCAGGGTATTTGCTTGTGGATAGTTGGCAGTAAGGGAAAGAGCGGTCACAGGCGAAAGTGTGACTAATAGCGCCACACTCATCTGTCTATGCCGCTGAGAATTAAGGAAAGTCCAAGCCCATATGTCAGCAAGATCATCATTTAGATGACACGCACTTGCTGTGTTTAATGGGCCCTGGACCAACCACCTATGCTCAGTGGGACATTCCAGCGATTAGGTAGGATGTCCCACATGAGAGCATAAGAAAGAATGCAGTAAAGGTAGAGGATTCTCCTTTTTAAGGCTACTTTCACACTAGCGTTTTTAAATTAAAAAAATGCTTCAGTTTTGTCCCCATTCATTGTCAATGGGGACAAAACTGAACTGAAAGCATTCCGTTCCGTCTTCAGACCAGAGAACAAACCGCAGCATGCTGTGGTTTTCTCTCCGGTCCAGGCATCCGCACCAAGACGGATCCGGAATGACCCCCAATGCAAGTCAATGGGGACGGATCCGTCTGGTGTGACCACAATGGTAAACGGATCCGCCCTCCATTGACTTTCAATGGAGTTCAGGACGGATCCGTCACCTACACATACAGACATACATACAGACATACTTACAGACATACACACACATACACACAAAGACATACATACTTACATACTCCAGGCAGGCAGGCCGCACGTCTTCATGCCCAGGAGGCACGCCGCTATGATGATTCCCTTCAGCGCCCAGCAGAGGGCGCTGTGGGGAATCGTCATAGCTGCGCGCCTCCGGGGCGTGAAGACGTGCAGCCTGCCTGCCTGCCTGGAGTATGTAAGTATGTATGTGTTTGTGTGTATGTGTGCGTATGTCTGTATATGGTACTGTGTGACATGTGTGAGGCCGGAACACGGTCCCACACATGTCCCTGCGGCAGTCCGGATCCGACGGCACCCTTCACCTGCCGGATCCGGACTGCCGCTAGTGTGAAAGAGGCCTAATATGAATCTCCAGAGCACATATTCACAAGACCCACATTTAGTGGGCAGACTCGTGATTTTTATATAGTCTGGGAACATATAGTTGGGGCTGACTCTCAGGATTGGCAGTGGAGGAGGGTCATCCCCCACTGTCATATATCAGGGGAGTCACCCTACTGATCCATGGGTTAATGTCATGCCCTTCCACACAAATATATATGTGGGGGAATAGGCAAAAACCTCATTAGAATTTGGATACCATTAGCCACAAAAAAATGGCGTAAATTGGTGAGCTAAAATAAGGAGTACCTCCAAAAGAAGAATTAAGAACTGCCTTAAGAGGTCCGTCCACTAGTACTTACCTATTAGAAAATATAAAACAGACGGGCGCCCTTGCGAGGACAATCGTCAAAATAATATATCATAAAGTCGGTCCCATATCCGAGGTGAATGGTCTGTGATAAAATAAAAATAGAAATAAAATAAAAAAAATGTGATTAATAAAGAGTGCAAACGATTTCACAACCATTGGTTGGGTACATCTTAATAAGTTACAATATATGAAAAATAAATACACACATATATACATATCAACACATATCTTTAGTAGATACTGACAATGGGGATCACAGATATCCGAGCGAACGTCCTCAGAAGCAAGCTCCCAACGCAAATTCCCTATTCAGTCCTCTTGGTTCCAAAGTGTCAAGTTCGTATATCCATTTTAGTTCACGTCTTTTTAAGAGATTCTCCCTATCACCTCCTCTCCTCAATTTCGGTATGCTATCAATTATCATAAATCGTAGTTGTGAGATATTATGGCCCATTCTGTCAAAATGTTCAGGTACTGGAAGATCTAGTTTTTTATTGCGTATTTTAGATTTGTGTTGTGTGAGCCTCTTTTTGAATTCTTGGGTTGTTTCTCCGACATATAATAGGCCACATTTAAATTTGCATAATTGGAGGGATGCGCACTGGGAGGCACCCCATATTATACGCACTATATATGGGTGGTATTCACATGCTTTCACCTGCTTTGAGAATTGCTGAGTGCTGTAAATCTTTACAATCATTCTAATCAGGCACTAATGCAGTACCCCAGAACAAGGCACTTGCAAAATTGTCTTATTTAATATTATGTCATTTTATGCCATGTATATTCCCAGTATGGTTATGTATGTAAGTGACAGAGTTAACCCACTCTGACACAGACCCTTCAGGAAGTTGAATGTTGATCTGGATCTGTCTCAAGCTCAGTTAGTAGTGAGTTAGCGGAATAGTAAGTGGGAGGAAGCTCCACGTGCTCCAATCCTCAATAGACCAAAGTTCCAGAGAATCACCTTCTCTGAGGATTATCTATTGAACAAGAGAGACCTCAGCATTTCTACAGTACTCCAGAAATTGAAAGAAAAAAGGTAAGAACCAAAAAGGTCCAGAATCTGCATGGTTGAGCATTGGAGTCAGCTAGTAAGGTATTTGCTGATGAAAGATACTGACTTTACTGCTATGAGCGGAACATTGCTTAAGCACCCTTCACACTTGGACACGACCTGGCCAGTAGTATCTTAACCCTGTATGCCTCAGTTGGAAATTACAGCCATTGTTGCAAGAGTAATATCGCCAGCCATACATTCTGCAGAAAGAAATAGAGGAAATAGTACTATAATTCCATAATTCCCTTCTCTACTCAAATCCATACATTACTATCTGGGAAGATTTGCAGTGTTAATTATTTGGAACTGTGTGTTGATACCACTGCATGTACTACAGCTCCCATTCTGCACTTTAGTAAAGAGACATTTGTCTTCTACCTCTGGCCAGGTTACGAACTTCTGCACCATATGCCAGCCACAGCACCTACATCTCCTACCTTGAACCAACACCAAGCCTATAACATCAAGGGAACCACTACTAACACCAGCAAGGAGCCCTGACATCAGGATGTGCCCTGATGGAAGAAAAGATGTGCCCTCTTAACAGTGCCCTGGCCATAGGGAGCATTGGTGTTAGGATTTCCACTGTGATTGACTGTTACAGACAGAGCCACTACTACTTTCATACTCTGTTCCTCCTGGGATTTCAGCACAAGTGCTAGCCCGCCAGCAACCCAAACCGATAGGACAGCACAAGTCCTACCTCTGCCACAATTAGGCATGTAAGCACAGATTTTCTGCTCCGATACCAATAATCTAGCGAGCACCATCAATATTCACCTAGTCTAAACTACAATTGGGATACAGTAGTGCCAGAATACAGTATTTATATTGGCTGCTATTAATTGTCATATGGAAAACACACTACAGATCTGCAATACAAACTGAAGTACTATATATTGTATATGCAAAACCACAAAGAAAGTGCTTTACTATATTGGGTGGAAGAAGATAAAAGCTACTTTGTGTCATTAGCAGCAGTTGGAACATCATAATTATTTTGATTACTACATCAAGCTCTAATCAGTGACTAATACTGTTGGTATATTAGATTAGAACATAGATCGCTTCTGGATTTATGAAGGCATAAAAATACGGAGAGTTGATTACACACAGGTGGATTCTATTTATCTTCCCAGCAGCATTTTTATTCTTTTTTATGCTTTTTGTACAGTGTTAATTGTTTTTTTGTATTTTATTTACTAGTAATATGATGTGTTAATAAATATACACTTTTTGGGGGGTACTGTCTCTCCTTCCGGACAGCGCCTTAATCGGCTTGAGGAGACTTATACAAACATGCTCCTTTGGAATTCTGTGAAGAAGGGATGCAAATTAGTTCTTAGCAAGCTTGGCCTATGATGTCACCAGATGTAAGGTTGCTATCATATCAGTCAATGCTCAACGCTTCAAATAGGCTTTGAGACAACTATTTACCTATAGCCATACAGTATATGTCACTCTCTTGACATTATGGAACTGGAAAGGAGCTGGATAGATTCCTAGGGGATCTCAGAGTGCCATATATGACTTTTCAAGGCAATCTGAACACTTAATTCTGGTTGAATTTATTTGTTCTCAAATCTAATCTGCCGACTGATTGGTTGGAAATGATTTTCAAGAAATTGGTTCATCTCTATTTACAAATATATTTACTTGATTACTGGGGTTGGTCGTTCAAGGGATTTATTCATGTCTTGCAAAAGCTATTGCCTTTCTTCTCTTCTGTCATGATGGTATGGAGTAGGCAGATAAAGCTTGATGAAGCTTCTTATTCTGGCAATATATATTTCTCCCCATATGGCCCCATTGGTTTGCATATACCTACAGTACTATATCATTTCTTTATTCCAGGTAACTCTATTGGATTTTTTGATATTGTATTATTTGTTGTAGCATAGAATGGTGTTTATCCGTAAAGGTGTGTTATAATTGCCTATGATGACAGTATATGGTTTATGTGTCCATGTTTAGTTTAGTCACCCACCGAGGGGTGTGGGGCACTGGTGTTACACAGCGTATATTTTTTGTGTTTTTCTTATGTCTGTCTTAATTGATGTTTCAATATAATCCTTTTTTTAGAGGTGCAGTATACTTGCTTTTTTTGTGTTATATAAAGTAGGCAGGCAGATATATGTGAATTCACATCCTCCTGCCCACTTTCTCCATTTTTAGTTACTTGGTTTGAAGGTCAAGCTGTGTATTGGTGTAACTATTGATTTAGTGAGCACATTGGTCTGATTGGACTCTACTCTGGACTGTATCTGGTGATTCAACTTTTCTTTGTTTCACCTATGCATTTGAAAATACAACCAACAGATATGGATTAGAAAGATTTTTATTTTTGACAAAGTTAAGTTTTTTTTAAATTTTTGACAAAGTTAAGTTTGGAATTCTAACACATTTATGCATATAGTAACTTAGTACGTATCATAAAATAGTCATCTAGTTGAACCGCTTGACAATGCAAAGTTTGTTGTTGATGAAAGCTTATGGTCAGCATGATGGCTCATTAGTTAATATTACTGCAGTGCTGAGGTCTTTCGAATCTGACCAGGAGCAACATCTGAATAAAATTCGTATATTCTTTCTGTGTTTGTGTGGATTCCTTCTGTGTACTCTGGTTTTCTCCCATACCCAAAAAAGTACTCATTTGGAATTTTTATAAGCAAAAGGTGCCAGAATTAATAGTAATTTGTACCTTAGAAATTGTTTAGACCCGTTTTAAACCTATTTTGAAAAATGTCAAAATGTACCAGATTTATCAAATTTTGCATCCTTTGTAACACAAATTATTAGTTTACATATACATTAGTCATGAGGTGGCATAAGGAATAGTTTCTAAAAAGTCTTAGAAAGAAGCATCAAATACACAATAGCGGATTATAACAGGAGTTGTTCGGGTGGTCGCCTTGGGCTCCAAGATCCAACAGGGCCCATGGCTTCCCAGCATGCTCACTATCTAAATAGACTGCTCGTTAGTAAGGAAGCCCATACACGATGTAGCTGGGTCACACAATATGATTGCAAATTACTGCTATATAGTGGTACCTCAAGTTTTAATAATTAATTGGTTCCAGGATGACTATTGTATGTTGAAACCATTGTATGTTGAGTAATTGGTTCCAAAGCCCTAAAATGTCATTAAAGATAAGAGAAAAAGAAGATTTAAGAAAAATAAGTGGGTAACTAAGACAGATAAACAAGTCCTTACATGTAACAGTTGGGAATAGCTGCTACCTAGCAACTAATACAGTTATTTTACCAGAGAAATGCCATTGATTGGTTGGATCTGAGTCTGAGGCATTGTACGTTGAGTCTAGTTTTAACTTCCAATGGCCCTGGAAAGACTGCTGTATGTTGAAATTATTGTATCCTGAGGCCATTGTATCTTGAGGGATCACTGTATACTGAGCTGTGCTTATACTATTACAGGTGCAGCCCCTCAATTAGCAGCAATATGCATTTGGATTCCTGAGACTGGGTCACACCAAGGGTGGGCAAACAAACACATGGCATGAAGTTCTAACAATTGCTAGTCCTTGGGATTCATGTGGTGTTGTTACTCATCCTAAGACAGTGCTGACCCCCATCTGACAGTTGCTTGTGTTATCTAAGTCATCTATCTCCTTCTTTACTGGCCTAAGTAGGCTGTTTGCCATGTCTGCCCATCTCCCACAGATGCTGCTTGTCATGGTCCTCCTGAGTGTTAAGGAGCAAGGGGTGTCTTTTGTGCTCATGGGAGAATATACATGCAGCAAGACACAAGCAGAACCTGGTGCTTGATCAAGATTTGCTAATGCCCAATGGCGTATCTACCATAGCGGCAGACATGGCATGCGACCGCTATGGGGCCTAGGGCAAGAAGGGGTCCAGTTAGGATCATCCCCTCTTCTACTGGGGGTGAAAACTTGGTCAGGACTCTACCCTCTAAAGAAACAACATTTAGCAAATGAAGCTGTGGAAAAATGTCTCAAGGGTCATTGAAAAGGGTTTAGGCGGAAACCCTTCTGTCCTATGTGGGGGGCCTGGTTTGATCCTTGCTATGGGGCCCTGACTTCTCTATGTACGCCACTGTCCTAGAAAAACAATAGTTGGAGCCCCACAATCCTATTTCAGATGAAAAGAAATTTGGATTGAATGAACTAAACAGTAACTTATGTCACGTTCACATCCGTGTTGTATTTTACATTTTTCTGTTTCGTTACAGGAACAGAAAAACAAAAGTAACAGCAGTGACAGATCTGTCATATAATGGACATCAATGGCACCTTAAGTTCCCCCTTGATAGTAGTGAGGTCTTTTGGGTTTCGAGTAGACAAAATAGCACAGCATGCTTATTTCATTTATCCTACAATTTTTATAGAACCGGCAATGGAGGCCTAATAAAAGCTTCAAAGAGTGACATAAAAAAGTAAGGCTAACAATAGTGCCATACTGTGTCCAAACAAAAGAGTTACTTAGCAGAAGAAAATTTGGTGTCATGGCGCCCAATATGTGTTCTGACATTGACAGTCAGCCATTGTTGCCTTAGTTTGCAGTGGTGTTGTGAACAAGAAACCCGCATTGCTACAGACTGTAACTGTATCATCTTTAGCGACAAATCTAGGTCCTGTTTGGGATCCCACAATGGTGCGGTTCAAGTATGAAGGTCCCATGGGGAGCGATTCAATCCTGCATTTGCTGTGGAGTGACACAGTGCCCCAACTGCTGGTGTGATGATCTGAGGAGCCATCACAAATGATAGTCAAGAACCCCAGTATGACACAAGGGACACTAACAGCTCAGTGATTTGTGCAGGAAATCCATGGCCACATATGTTACCTCTCATGGCAGGGTTTCCAACTGGCATTCCTCAGTAGGATATTGATCACCCATACACAGCAGGGTTTTCCAGAAATGTCTCCTCCAGATTCCATCACTTCCATGACCTGCTGAGTTGTCAGATTTATTTCCAATCAGGCATTTATGGGATCATTCAGGATACCAGTTTTGACATTGTGCGAGTGTGCAGGATCTACAGGCCCAGCTGCAACACCTGTGTGCAAACGTGCCTCAGAATACCATATTGAACCTGTATGCTTCCATACCCAACCATATACAGGCTACAGGAGGACAACAGGGTACTAGACCCTCCCTTCAACTGTACAGTTTTTCCCAGTAAATTTATCCTTTCGCTCTCATATTGAATTCTTTTGTACATATCATTGCATTCACACAGAAATTTTAATTCAATTCCATAAACTCCTTCTTGATGTTTTTTTTTTTTTTATACAATAAAGAATATGGCCGGCTATATTGTAACTAGAGATGAGCGAGCATACTCCTCCGAGCTTGGTGCTCGTTCGAGTATTAGGGTATTCGTAAGTGCTCGCTGCTCGGACGAGTATCTCGCCATGCTTTAGGAAATGGCAACTTCCGCATCGTGCTTTTTTGGCGCCTATAAACACAGCCAATCAGAAGCCAGGAGACTCTGCAGTACACCCAGCATCACGTGGGGCCCTTACATGTCGATAGCAGGGGTTGGCTGGCCTGATCAGGTGACCCTGGAATATACTAGTGACTGGCCGCAGTGCTCGGCTCAGATGCTGTCTGGATGTCGTTAGGGATAGAGCTGCTGCGTTTCACGGAGAGTGTTAGGGCCTGCATTTAGTTCTCTGTTAGGCAGAAATCACCCACAAAGAACCCAACAGCCCTTCTAAGGGTTAGAAGACATTTTTTTTTTGTCTCCTGGCTTGGCTGGCTGCCTGGCACTAGTAGTGCAGCTATCGCCATATATAACCCCCTTTATTTTTTTAATTGTTATATCTCAGTGATACAAATCCGTTGCACACAGCAGTGTGAAACCATTCTGTGTGTCACAGTTCAGTACACTCACTATTTTCTGTCCAGGTGACACTGTCTGTACGTCACTTAATCCAACCAGGTCTTTTGCTCTCACGTATATAGCTTGATCACAAAAATCTCTGTGTGCGACATTTGTCTGGGTCGCAGTCAAAATAGCCACCATTAACAGGGTGTGAGTTAGGTCTACGATAGTTTCTGCACATCACGTTCCCAAAAAACAAAACTACAAAAAATATATATTAAAAAAATATATAAAAAAAATAGTTTTTTTGTTGTTTTAGCTCAGTGATACAAATCCATTTCACACAGCAGTGTGGAACCATTCTGTGTGTCACAGTTCAGTACATACTCCAATCCGTATTTTCTGTCCAGGTGACACTTTCTGTACGTCACGTAATCCAACCAGGTCTTTTGCTCTCACATATATAGCTTGATCACAAAAATCTCTGTGTGACATTTGTCTGGGTCGCAGTCAAAATAGCCACCGTCAATAGGGTGTCAGTTAGCTCTACGATAGTTTCTGCACGTCACGTTCCCAAAAAACAAAACTACAAAAAATATATAAAAAAAATAGTTTTTTTGTTGTTTTAGCTCAGTGATACAAATCCATTTCACACAGCAGTGTGGAACCATTCTGTGTGTCACAGTTCAGTACACACTCCAATCCGTATTTTCTGTCCAGGTGACACTTTCTTTACGTCACTTAATTAAACCAGACTGAACAAGTTTGTGGGTTTCAGTACACCAGGCCCATTTATTTTTTATTTTTTATATAATACACATATATACAGAAAATGTTGAACCCCAGGGCTAAGGGTCGAGGACGAGGGCGTGGGCATGGGCATGGGCATTCAATTACTGCAGGGGGCAGAGGCCGTGGTCCTGGGCAGGGTGAGACAGTACCTGCTGATGAGGGAGCAGGGAAACGCCGCAGAGCTACACTCCCTAGCTTCATGTTTAAACTTACAGGGACACGTGGTAGAGGACTGTTGAAACCACAACAGTGCGAACAGCTGATGTCGTGGATTGCGGACAATGCTTCAAGAGCCAGATGTTGCCAGATGTCAACTTCCACCAGAACTGGTAGTCAGGTCAGTCAGATTCCTCAAGTCTACAATGAGGAGTGGACGTGGATGTCTGATATCTGCCAGGTGTTGAGCAACTTTGAGGAGTCAACACAGATGGTCAGCGGCGATGCCGCCGTTATCAGTCTCACCATCCCGCTGCTTTGCCTGTTGAAAAACTCACTGCTCAGCATCAAGTCGGATGCTTTGCACTTGTCACAAGAGACGGTGGAGGAAGATACGTCGCTTGATAGCCAGAGCACCCTCCGGTCTGTTTCTCAGCTCGTATCGGAGGAGGGGGATGAGGATGAGGAGGAAGAGGAGGAGAATGTTGGCAAGACAGTAGAGGGTACCAGTGCTCAGTCCTTAACTCTTGAGCGTGTATGGGCTGAAGAGGAGGACTTGGAGGAGGAGGAGGAAATGGAGAGTCAGGCCAGTGAGGAGTGGGAGTTCTTGCGTGTTGGGACTCTGGCGCACATGGCAGACTTCATGTTAGGATGCCTATCCCGTGACCCTCGCGTTAGAAGAATTTTTTCAAACACCGATTACTGGGTGTTCACTCTCCTGGACCCACGGTACAAGCAGAACCTTTCCTCTCTCATCCCTGCAGAGGAAAGGAGTATGATAGTGAATAGATATCAACAGGCCCTGGTGCACAAGCTGAAACAATTCTTCCCATCTGACGCCGCTAGCGGCAGAGGGCATGGTTCTGTGGGCCAAGTAGCGGGGGAGAGGAGCCAAGCAGGCAGCTTGTCAGCTTGTTTCAGCACTGGCAGGGGAACGCTCTCCAAGGCCTTTGCCAGTTTTATGTCACCCCAGCAAGACACTGTCACCTGTCCCCACTCTAGGCAGAGTAGGGGGGGGAGCTGTACAGGAAGATGGTGAGGAAGTACCTAGATGACCATACCAACGTCCGTAGCGATCACTCTTCTCGATACAACTACTGGGTTTCAAAGCTGGACACGTGGCCTGAACTGGCGCTGTGCGCCTTGGAGGTGCTGGCCTGCCCTGCCGCTAGTGTGCTGTCAGAGTGGGTATTCAATGCAGCTGGTGGCGTCATCACCGATAAGCGTACATGCCTGTCAACTGACAGCGCTGACAGGCTGACGCTTATTAAAATAAACAAAGCCTGGATTTCACCGGAATTCAAATCTCCTCCAGGGGAAAGCAGCTAAAGATTAACATTACTTATGTATCCGATTCCTCTTCTCTACTCCTCCTACTCCTCCTCCTCCATGTCGTCCTTGCCTAACGCTGACTAAAAAAAACGCCATTTTTTAGAGGTCCAACTGGCACTCTTTTACCACAATTTTTCAGGAGGGCCCCCTACAGGCCCTCTCCTCAAACAATTTTTCCGGAGGTCCACCTACAGGCCCTCTCTCCAAACAATTTTTCTGGAAGTCCACCTACAGGCCCTCTCTCCAAACAATTTTTCCGGAGGTCCACCTACAGGCCCTCTCTCCAGTTCCAGTTTCCAGTTTTATTTGCGCAAACTGCGTAAATTTTTTTTTGGGATAGGTGTGAAAAATAATATTACCTGCGTATCTATATTGCCCAACATTGGGTACGGTAGCAACAAGAAGACCAAACATATGCCGGCCACAGGGTTCCGCAAATTCCTGGTCCACAATGTCAAGTTGCTCGAGGTTCTGTTGATGAGCAACAAGTCCTTCTGTGCAGAAATCGCCCACAACGTGTCCTCAAAGAACCTAAAGACCATTGTGGAGAGAGCGGCACAGCTCGCCATCAAAGTGACGAACCCCAACGCCAGACTGCGCAGCGAAGATAACGAATAAATATCTCTGTGGTTATTTGTGCTAAATAAAAGTTAAATAAACACACAAAAAAAAAAATTGATCTGTTCCTGTGCCTGATCCACCCAAGTTGAATCTGTCCCATCATGAGAAAGTCCCCCCAAGGAGTCCCCACTGTAACTTGCTTCCCATACAACTACCTCACCCCCCGACACCTGTGTCCCGCCATTGTCCACCACCTCCTCAGACAACACTGGTAAGTCCCCACTGTCAGCACACTGAGACTGCAAAAGGTCTTGCGAATTGGGGCAGAGAATGTTCTGGGGTAGCACATCAGAGAAGGGGTGACTATGGGGTTCCAGGGAGTACGTGACCACATGCAATCTCCATCCAAAAAGTCATACTGAGGCTCACCACCATGCTTTACACTGCAATCCTATTACTGAGGCTCACCACCATGCTTTACACTGCAATCTTATTGAAAGACAGACAATCAGGGGTTAATCGCCAGGTTGTCAGGCAGCATTTTTAAGTGGGTCACCATTACCGTGTCCCTGAAAATTGCCTTGGGGTCATCGCCAGACTATTTTTATGAAAGGCCATGGGGTTCTATACACACAGTGCTGACGGAAGCCCATCAGCCTTTCTAAACACAATTGAATCTGTCCCATCATGAGAAAGTCCCCCCAAGGAGTCCACAATGTAACTTGCTTCACTTTCAACTACCTCACCCCCCGACACCTGTGTCTCGCCATTGTCCACCACCTCCTCAGACAACACTGGTAAATCCCCACTGTCAGCACACAGAGACTGCAAAAGGTCTTGCGAATTGGGGCAGAGAATGTTTTGGGGTAGCACATCAGAGAAGGGGTGACTATGGGGTTCCAGGGAGTACGTGACCACATGCAATCTCCATCTATAAAGTCATGCCACACTTGATCGAGCTCATAATTGACAATTGTACCGGTTGATGCTAAATTTTTAAGTTGGGGTCCTGCGTCGTCATTCTAACTACATCCGGCTGTTGTCACCACCACACACGCTAGCCCAGGGGGCACTCCTCTGGCTCTTCCAGCGAAACCTCCTTCCCCCCAGCCTGCCCCCCACCTACAGGCCCTTTCTCCAAACATTTTACCCGGATAGGGGACGTATTAGATATTATACTGATTTTTGTTTGTTCCTCTTTTAATTGGCTCCTGACCTGTGATAGGCAGAGCATGGACACGTCCCCTTAGCTGCAGTAGAAAAGACACTCCCCTGGCCAGAGCAAGCTCTTTTTCCTTTTCCGTGTTCGAAAAAATCCATGAAATATATGGTCCCAAGATAGGGGACGTATACGATTTTAAACTGAGAAGAATCGATACCACACATGCCCCACTAGGAGAATTTGGGGTAATGGTGGGATTAGGCAGCCTCAGAGGCATCCATGCATGCTGCCCTTCTATTTCCTGTCCATTTCCGTGGTGTTTCCATCATTTTCTGATTTTTCCAGGTTTTCACCCAGCCTTCCCTAGGCAGAGCCTTGGTTCCCTGCAAAAATGCTCGAGTCTCCCATTGACTTCAATGGGGTTCGTTATTCGAAACGAGCACCCGAGCATCGGGAAAAGTTCGACTCGAATAACGAGCACCTGAGCATTTTAGTGCTCGCTCATCTCTAATTGTAACCTGTTTGGTATTTATTACACAATTTAACATACAATTACAATAACAAACATATAAAAATATATAAAACCCAATATATAAAATTCATATGCGTTCTATGAGCTTATAATCACAGTCCCCCTATTAGTTTCAAATGCGGAGCTCACGCAAAAATTGAAACTTTAATAGTAGTATGTTGCGGTCATTAATTGTACATAGTGTTCCTTTTGTTATTCTAGGATGGTCCTATTGTTTCCACTCGATTATAGTTCATATATTTATGCACTTGTCTCTCTCAAAAATAGATTATAGCATATTAGCGCTTCTTACCACCAGCGCCATAAAATACTCGGCGCTCTGCGCCTCTTACCAATCCTACGGTTGTGATGTTAAATGTGCTGAATCCGGTGGTGGGGAGCGGAGATGTAGTTAGTATAGAGGGAGAGATTCCAATAATATTAACCAATCTGGTTTGGTAGGTCGTGCTGGGTTCAGGTGAGCACCTTCATTTGTTGTATTGTCCCAAATAACTTTTTTTTTGTCTATAAGTGCATATGCAGTAATCTTGGTTCTCCTGCTATATCAATCCTTAAACTGGTTCTGTTACTTTACCTATCTAGTAAGCTTGCTTTTGGTAGTGTAACACGAGATTTCATCATGCTGGGATTTTCTGATGCCAGAATCAATCTACTGACAGATTTCTTTTTAAAATAGATAAATTGTAAGAAAATGTAGTTACTCAGTCAGTTCACCACTTCTACTTGAGGCTCAGGATTATAATGCTCTCCTGGGTACTGGACTCTCCTGGTACTGGGTACATAGCTTTTTAGCTAAAACAACAGATCTGTATTACGGTGCAAATGTCAAATTACAACGATGAAAGTGCAACATGGAAATTTTGGAACCAGTATTATTTTGGGAACCATAGATTAATGGAACCATAGATTTAATTTTGGATTTTATTCAAAATTAATTTTTTTCCCATACACTAGATTTTGGTTCAATATTTTTTCCATACCCTAGATATTGTTAAAAAATATTTGAAATAACAATGTAAACCTCATAGTCACATAAATATATTAAAATCTAAATACATTTGGTAACATAAACATCACCTGTGACTCCTGACTGCAATAATTTAGGTCATTTAAAATGCAGAGTTCATTTTCACATATTATGTGGCCCTATATAGTTATATAATTTGGACACTCATTAGCAGTATTGTTTGAACATTGTATGGAACTACAGATGTATTATTATTTAGCATTATATGGCAGTAATTTAAGATAAATATATTTTGAACTACTAATAGTTATTTTATATGTAAGCACATAATGAAGCACATAATTACCGGGTACCACTCTCTATATTGAATAACTAAAGAAAAACACTACAGAGCTATACGCTGTCCCAGAAAAGATATTATTAATTAGTGAAACCAGCTAAAAATCACAGAAAAAGATTTAAAAAAACATCCTGCACCATATGATAAATGAATATGCAGATGTCCTTGCTTGCTTTTACATTGTATCCATGGTAGTGTGCACTTCATAATGTTTGGAGATGTTGGTTTAACTTTATTTTTTGTATTATCTATCTATCTATCTATCTATCTATCTATCTATCTATCTATCTATCTATCATTGTAATCCTGCATGTAATGGCAAGCAGATAATTAAGCAGATAATTGTAGTAAAGTGATCTGTACAAACCAAGAAGTAGTGCCTGTTATTAAGTTTAGGCTACTTTCACACTAGAGCATCTGTTTTCTATTGTGCAGTTTGCTCTCCGCTATGGGAACGCAACCAAACGGAACATGCTTTATGGAGCATTCCATTCTGCGCAGTTAGGGTTTGTCCCCGTTGACTATGAATGGGGACAAAACAGAAGCGTGTCAAAGTAGCCTAGTGGCCAGTGTGAAAACTGCAAGATTTAAAGTTTTTTAATATAGATATTGAAATGACACAGCATCAAAATATTAATTTATCACATGCTGTATCAGTCATGTATGTTAATGATACCGCGGTCAGTCAGGTACCATATTACAAATCTCTTCCTCCTAGAGGTAATGCTTCTATAACACAATGTGTCACATGAATGCTTACAGTCGCTCATTTATTAATTCATATATGTCATTTTTTGTGACGCATATCAGTCTCGGATTTTGTTGCACCCATTTTGTGACTTTCCCCGGCTCACAAAACTTTTCCAACAGGTCGAGAAAAGGGGCCATGGCATGGGTAGGGAATTGGGTAGGCTATCTCTTTCATCATTTTCTATGCCACGGCCTTATGGAAGATCGCAAAGTTATTTAGACGCCTGTGCCTCCACATAACTTTGGCACTTCCTCCAGCAGTACAGAAACACTTAAGACCAGCCTATAAAACGCCGGTCTTAATAAATGAGCCCCATAATATTTATTCTATGTTTAGTGTCCCTATAGCTAACTCTACTACAACTCACCCTAAGTTTATTTTTGTTAAGCAGTCCACACTTTTTAATGCCCATTTGTAAACAGGCTGTTCATTTGTTCACTGGCTATTTGGCAATATTTTTTTTTCTGTAATGTTATTTTTACAAATATAAAATTCATGTTTCTATTATGTGCTTCTTAGTAGTCCTTTGGCAGTAAGATATAATTTTACTTTTTTCATGTCAATAAAAGGGGATGTAAAAATAATACTGCAGTGCTGCTAAGGCATACTCATGAGGAATATGTAGAAAGTGTTGGGACAAGAATGCATTTGGACTATTGCTTAAGAAATGTAAATCACATTCCATTTATATTCTGAGTCAGTTTCTTGTCTGTTGTGTTACTTCTATTAAAATGCAGACTTTTTTTTAACCTACTGTTTGCTACCTTTCCAAATATAACATTCTCATATACAAACATATTTAATAGAAGTTTATCTATGTATACAGGTTTATATAGACCAGACATTCAGGGTTTAATTTTTAACATTTTTTTGGTAGTTCAACAGTATGGAAAACTTTTTATACACCCACATAACCTGCAGGTCCTGTGTGCCCAGTGTGCAGTGTGAGTTTGTAAGTTCGCTTGTATTCAAAATGGGTTATCCACATTTTTAAAATTGATGGCATTTCCTTAGGGTAGGCTATCAATATTCAATTAATGGAGGTCTGACTTTTGATACCTTCACCTATAAGCTTTTTTGTAGGGGCCACTGCACTCAGGCAAGTGCTGCAGCCTTTTTATTGTTTGTATTACCCCACACTACATACTAGTGAAAGAGATATATACCCGAAATCAGAGATTGGGGAAGTATTCACTCAATAAATCTTTATTGTTGCAATAAATAACAAATACAAATACATAAAACAATGATGGAGGATAATAATAGGTACATGATTAAAGGGGACAAAGAGGGGCCAACATGAGAAGGTAAATACTAGTAATATATGCAAAGTTCAATAGGTAATTCCACAGAGTTGGTAGTGTACATGTACAAACAAGATATAATATCTTGGAGTCATCTCATCCAAACTACTGGGAATATACGTTAATCCTAAAAACATAAGTTACACACCTTCGATCATGATCCCAAAACAATAAATTAGGAATAAATAAAGTGCTCGTGCCATAAATCACATAAAACTCCAGTATGTAATACTCATGATATTAAAGATTATAAACTCATATACCAACCGCCAAGTCCCACGCCCCAACGCGGCCCCTCACCCAACGAACCGGGAAAACCAGGTGTATGAGATTTTTTAATTATATTGTGTGTATATATATGGGCAATCAATGCATGGTGATTTACCCCCTGAAGAAGCTTGATGCGAAACGCGCGTCGGGGCGTGGGACTTGGCGGTTGGTAATATGAGTTTATAATCTTTAATATCATGAGTATTACATACTGGAGTTTTATGTGATTTATGGCACGAGCACTTTATTTATTCCTAATTTATTGTTTTGGGATCATGATCGAAGGTGTGTAACTTATGTTTTTAGGATTAACGTATATTCCCAGTAGTTTGGATGAGATGACTCCAAGATATTATATCTTGTTTGTACATGTACACTACCAACTCTGTGGAATTACCTATTGAACTTTGCATATATTACTAGTATTTACCTTCTCATGTTGGCCCCTCTTTGTCCCCTTTAATCATGTACCTATTATTATCCTCCATCATTGTTTTATGTATTTGTATTTTGTTATTTATTGCAACAATAAAGATTTATTGAGTGAATACTTCCCCAATCTCTGATTTCGGGTATATATCTCTAGTGTGGGTCAGTGGGAATTACTATTTGGCTATATGGACCCGTTTCATTTATATGTTGATACTAGTGAAAGAGACAAAGCTGTAATATCATGCATAGCCACTACTATAAGTAGGGTCATAGCTATAGGGGGTGCAGAGGAGCCTTAGGGGTCCCAAAGACCCTTGTGCTGCATAAGAGGACCCTGTATTATAAGGGTGGGGATTCAAATTTTTAACAACAGTTTCCCTACAGGTTCCCTACTCAACATCGGACAAGTGGCCTCACGACACATATGGACGTGGTAATAAAAATGCTAGATAAACACACTCACATTTGGGTTTTTGTAGGGATTTCCTTTAATGCTATACAAATATTTTAAAATATGGTTAAAAAGTATATTAAAAAAAATATGGAAATAAACACTATATAAAAA
>ONZH01004356.1:0-39850 GCA_900303285.1 Rhinella marina
AACCTCCAGACTTGCAAACATCTAGGCCTCACCACGGGAGCTTCACTACGTGAAACAGTTGCTGCTGATGCACCAGCTCTGGCCCTGCTTCTCCCTCTGGCCACACCACTGCCTCTTACAACCTGTTCTGGTGCAGCACTCGCCTCCTCCTCAGAAGCACTGTCTTCACTGGGCATATCAACCCAGCTTGGGTCAGTCACCTCATCATCCTCCGATTCCTCAGTCTGCTCCCCCCTCGGAATTCCTCCCCTAACAACAACTTCACCACTGTCTGACAACCGTGTCTCCTCATCGTCTGACACCTCTTTACAAACTTCTTCCACTATCTCAACATTGTCATCATCATCACCCACAGACTGCGACAGTTGGAAAACTTGGGCATCGGGAACGAGGTCAGCAGCAACCTGAGAAGTGGTTTGTGACTCTGGGAAGGGTCCAGAAAACAGTTCCTGAGAGTATGCCGGATCACATTCCAAATTTTCCTGGGAGGGGGGCAGACTGGGGGGAAGGAGGTTGAGGTGGAGGAGCCATAGGAGTGCTCCCTTGGGTAACGTGGGTGGACTGCGTGGAAGACTGACTGGTGGACAAATTACTTGAAGCATTGTCCGCAATCCACGAGATCAGCTGTTCGCACTGTTGTGGTTTCAACAGTCCTCTACCACTTGTCCCTGTAAGTTGAGACATGAAGCTAGGGAGTGTAACTCTGCGGCGTTCCACAGCTCCCTCATCAGCAGATACTGTCTCACGCTGCCCAGGACCACGGCCTCTGCCCCCTGCAGTAATTGAATGCCCACGCCCTCGTCCTCGACCCTTAGCCCTGGGGTTCAACATTGTTTGTATATAAGTGTATGATATAAAAAAAAAATTAAACGGGCCTGGTGTACTGAAACCCACAAACTTGTTCAGTCTGGTAGAATTAAGTGACGTACAGAAAGTGTCACCTGGACAGTATATACGGATGGGAGCGAGTGTGCTGAAATGTGACACACAGAAAGGTTACACACAGCTGAGTAAAATGGATTTGTATCACTGAGCTAAAACAACTGAAAAACTAATTTTTTTTTTTATATTTGTTTTTTTATATTTTTTTTTTAATTTTGTTTTTTTGGGAACGTGACGTGCAAGAACTATGGTAGAACTCACTGACACCCTGTTAACGGTGGCTATTTAGTCTGCGACCCAGACAAATGTCACACAGAGAATTTTCTGGATCAAGCGGTAGATGATATTGGTAGCAAATGACTTGGTTGTATTCTGTGACGTACAGAAAGTGTCACCTGGACAGTATATACGGAAGGGAGCGAATGTGCTGAACTGTGACACACAGAAAGGTTACACACAGCTGAGTAAAATGGATTTGTATCACTGAGCTAAAACAACTGAAAAAATAAAGTTTTTTTTTTATTTTGTTTTTTTGGGAACGTGACGTGCAAGAACTATGGTAGAACTGACTGACACCCTGTTAACGGTGGCTATTTAGTCTGCGACCCAGACAAATGTCACACAGAGAATTTTCTGGATCAAGCTGTAGATGATATTGGTAGCAAATGACTTGGTTTTATTCTGTGACGTACAGAAAGTGTCACCTGGACAGTATATACGGATGGGAGCGAATGTGCTGAACTGTGACACACAGAAAGGTTACACACAGCTGAATAAAATTGATTTGTATCACTGAGCTAAAACAACTGAAAAACTAATTTTTTTTTTTATATTTGTTTTTTTATATTTTTTTTTAAATTTTGTTTTTTGGGAACGTGACGTGCGAGAACTATGGTAGAACTCACTGACACCCTGTTAACGGTGGCTATTTAGTCTCAGACCCAGACAAATGTCACACAGAGAATTTTCTGGATCAAGCGGTAGATGATATTGGTAGCAAATGACTTGGTTGTATTCTGTGACGTACAGAAAGTGTCACCTGGACAGTATATACGGATGGGAGCGAATGTGCTGAACTGTGACACACAGCTGAGTAAAATGGATTTGTATCACTGAGCTAAAACAACTGAAAAACTAATTTTTTTTTTATATTTGTTTTTTTATTTATTTTTTTAAATTTTGTTTTCTTGGGAACGTGACGTGCAAGAACTATGTTAGAACTCACTGACACCCTGTTAACGGTGGCTATTTAGTCTGTGACCCAGACAAATGTCACACAGAGAATTTTCTGGATCAAGCGGTAGATGATATTGGTAGCAAATGACTTGGTTGTATTCTGTGACGTACAGAGAGTGTCACCTGGACAGTATATACGGATGGGAGCGAATGTGCTGAACTGTGACACACAGAAAGGTTACACACAGCTGAGTAAAATGGATTTGTATCACTGAGCTAAAACAACTGAAAAAATAAATTATTTTTTTTATATTTTGTTTTTTTGGGAACGTGACGTGCAAGAACTATGGTAGAACTCACTGACACCCTGTTAACGGTGGCTATTTATTCTGCGACCCAGACAAATGTCGCACAGAGAGTTTTCTGGATCAAGCTGTAGATGATATTGGTAGCAAATGACTTGGTTGTATTCTGTGACGTACAGAAGTGTCACCTGGACAGTATATATGGATTGGAGTGAGTCAGTGCTGAACTGTGACACACAGAATGGTTCCACAGTGCTGTGTGCAATGGATTTGTATCACTGAGATAGAACAATAAAAAAAAAACAGGGTTAGATATGGCGATAGCTGCACTACTAGTGCCAGCCAGCCAAGTGACAAAAAAAATAAATAAAATGTCTTCTAGCCCTTAGAAGGGCTGTTGGGTTCTTTGTGGGTGATCCCTGCCTAACAGACAACTAAATGCAGGCCCTAACACTGTCCCTGAAAGGCAGCAGCTCTATCCCTAATGACATCCAGACGGTATCTGAGCCGAGCACCGCGGCCAGTCGGTAGTATATTCCAGGGTCACCTGATCAGGCCAGCCAACCCCTGCTATCGACATGTAAGGGTCCCACGTGATGCTGGGTGGTATGCAGAGTCTCCTGGCTTGTGATTGGCTGTGTTTTTAGGCGCCAAAAAAGCACGATGCGGAAGTTGCCATTTTCTCGAGCATGGTGAGATACTCGTCCGAGCAGCGAGCACTTACGAGTACCCTAATGCTCGAACGAGCACCAAGCTCGGACGAGCATGCTCGCTCATCTCTAATTATTACAAAAAAAAAGTTTAAATGATCCAATAAATGTCGTTCCACTTCACAATTGTGACCCACTTGTTTATTCTTCAGCAAAAATTTTAAATATTATATCTTTTTGTTTGAAGCCTGAAATGTGGCAAAAGGTTGAAAAGTTCCAGGGGGCCACTTTCGCAAGGCACTGTATATATATATATATATATATATATATATATATATATATATATATATATATATATATATATTAGTGCCTTGTATTAACTTTGACTACATGATCATTTTTTTTTTTTTTTTTTTTTTTTGCAGGGCAGGCTATTGTTCTTATTGGTGCCATTTTGGGATACATGTGACTTTTTTTTTAAATTTTACTTCATTATTTGAAAAGATGAATGAAAAGGTATCTATTTTATCAGTGTTTTATGGGGTTCACCTTGTGTTGTAAATTACATTAATTGTATTATGTGGATTAAAGTGATTATGGCGATATTACATTTATGTAGTTTTATATTCTTTACTAGGTTAGGTGTGATCTTGGCCATTTCAGTGGGAGCCAAGCTGTTTATTATGATGGGCTCCCACTGAAGATAGCATGGGCTTAGCTTCTGAGTTGAGTGCCTAATGTTAAGCACTTATTTGTTTGTTTTTGTTTTTTTACTGACTGCCTTCCAAAAGCCATAACTTTTTTCCATTTACATAGCCACATGAGGGTTTTGTTTTTTTTCTGGGACAAGTTGTACAATGCACAATTTAATAATTCGTACGATGTATTGTGAAGCTGGAAAAATATATAATTGCGGTATAATTGGAAAAAAATAATTGTGCTATTCTTTTGTTGATTTTGTTATTACGATGTTCACTGTGCAGTAAAAATGGCACATTATCTTTATTCTGTTGATTCTATGATTTCAGATACCAAATTTATATTGTTTTTATGTTTATGTTTTCATTTTTACATGTTTTTTTCTACAGAGCTGTGTGAAGACTCTTGTTTGCAGGGTGAGCTTTAGTTATTATTTATACCATTTTGAGGTATGTCTAGCTTTTTAAACACATTTTATTTTTCTTGGAGGCAAAGTTACCAAAATTGTCAATTTTTTCCCTATTATATCGTTCACCATGTTGGATAAATTACTAATTAATAGTGTGGCCATTTTGTCATGCAGCAATACCATTTTTTATGTGCAAAATAGGGAAAGGGGGGTGACAAATTTTTATTTTTTAAATTCTGAAGTTTTTTTTTTTTTACTTATTTTTATATCCCCTAGGAAATCGAAACATGTGATCATAAGTTTGCTTATACTATAGACTCCAATAATATATTGTTGCAGTCTATAGTACAATTGCATTGTTCCTATTAAACCCTGCCACAGGCCGGGCTTAATAAGAACTTGACTATTACAGGCCTGGGAGTCTTCAGAAGGCACCACAGCTCCCACAATTTCATAATGGGTGAACCGTTTGGGCGTTGGAACCAGCCTGGTTGTGGTAAATTATATCTCAGATGCTGTGAATGCAAATTGTCTCCAATCACAATCACAGACAGAAGGTATCTGTTGTGTACAATAACAGGAAACCACCAAATATGTCACCCTCTCAGATTCTCAGAGTAGGCACTATCATAAAAAGAGAACCTGTCACTACAGAATGCAGTGCAGTCAGCAGGTAGAATTTTATACAGCAGGAAAAGATGAGTTGATTGATATATAGTTTTGTGGGAAATTATTAACTAAAACTCGTAGTTTATAAATTTATATGTCTGCATTTTGTGAACTATTGAACACACTAACACAGGGAGTGCTATCAGTCTCTGATAACACCTCCTCTGTGTACAACTGATGTCAGAAAAAGAATATATTTAAAGGGAATCTGTCACCTACATCATGGGTGCTAAAGTAAAGCAATTGCCTAATAGCACATAGTATTTTATTCCCAAGTGTACGTTTGTTTCAGCGATTGGTGTTTCTGAAAAAAAAAACTGTTTGGTATGCAAATGAGCCAAGTAAGGTGCTCAGAGGAGTGTAATTTTCATATGAAGAAGCACAGATACACCTCCTTTTGGTGCCCAAGCCCACTTCCTCTCTGCTCTAAAATGACGACCCCGGCTGCAATGTTTCCACTCAACCCCCGCTACATCACATACAAGCCATAACTCTGTCCGCCCTTTCCCTGCAGCATCACATGTAAATCAGCCTGTGCCCGAAATGCAGGAGCAGAAATGCATCACTGGGCTCATCGCATACCCAGATAGAGAGTTGGGGGTGATGCCTTCAGTGGGACATGCAGTGCTCAGGAGCAGGCAGTGTTCGGAACTGCCATGCACAAGATTTAGATGCGGGTAGAGTTATGGCTTGTATGTGATGTAGTGAGGTGGAGCGGTGGGCGGACACATTGCAGTCGGAGGCGTCATGTCAGAGCAGAGAGGAGGCAGGCTTGGGCACTAACAGGAGGCATGCCTTAGCTCCTTTATATGAAAATAAGCTCCTCTGGGCATCTTACTTGGCTCATTTGCATACCAAACAAATTTTTCAGAAGATAGAAAACACCAATCACTGAAACAATGGTACACTTGGGAATAAGGTACTGTGTGCTATTAGGCAATAGCTTTACTTAAAGGGAACCTGTCAGCTCTGAAACATCCTTCAAACTAGAGTAAGCGGTGTATAGTCTAAGTGACGTCGAGTCTGGTTATGCAATTTTTATCTTCATACTCACTTGCATTCTAACTCTGTGCTCTGACAAACCAGCAGTAAAATGCACTGAGTGGACTCCAGTGCTCACTCACATAATGGAGAGGACTCAAAGACGAGTCCTCTCAATGCATTTTACTGCCGGTTTGTGGGAGCACAGCGTCAGAATGGAAGTGAGTATGAAGATAAAACTTACATAATCGGATTCAGCACCACTTACACTATACACCTCTTGCTCTAGTTCAGGGGGTGTTTCGGAGCTGATAGATTCACTTTAAGTAGCCATTATGTAGATTCCCTTTACATCTATGCTTTTTCAGTTGTACACAGAGGAGTTATTTTACTAAATCTTTTCCCACAAATCTATAAATCTGCTCAGCTCCTCCTGCTCTATAACATAGTGCCTGCAGATTGCCCTGCATTTTGTGGTAACAGGTCCTCTTTAAATACTAGACATCCATCATACATGTACTGTGGGTGTCAGGTAAGGTGTAAATCAAACTTACCAGTGAAGGTCCTTTTACACTGTACAATTATCATCATGATTCATGGTTCGAGTTGAGCGAACGTGCTCGTAATGAGCACTGTACTGCTCGGATCCCCTGCGCTTGCATGGCCGCAGGCATCCGGATCCGTCCTCACCTGACTGTAAGTCAATGGGGGCGGATCCGTTTGGTATGACACACGAGTGTCACTACTCTATTCATGGTAGTTATGATTATCATAAGAGTAACTGGCCAGTGTGAATTCAGGAAAACATGAACAATAAAAATATTTCATTTATATAATCATGCCACTGTAAAATTTTTGTTATCCTCAGCATGATCTTTAAATGTTGCTCTTACTTGTAGCAACATTTGCAATAAGCATTGCTGCCTGTTGTTAGATCCAACCTAATAGAAATGACCATCAGATTTTCCTTGTAGGGTGGTTTGTGAGTCAGATTTAACAAGGGAATGGTAAAGCAAACGTTTATTTTTTTGGTCAACTGTAGTCGCAAAATGATATATCCATTATTAGATAACATATAGGGACAACCATAAACATATTGTATAAACATATTACTCTATTGCATTCTGAACAGTTGTGCTGTCTGTCATATTTACTACATTTGTTTCTTGAGCACTCATTTTCTGTTTTCTGTATTCTAAATACTCAAGCACAAGATATAGGATCATCCCAATCACTAAGATGGAAAGTATTACATATAGCTTTACAGAAATACACAAGAAGTTACTGTATGCAAATGCAATAAGAAAGCCAAGAGATTCCCAAAGACGATAATTTGCAAAAGCAGCTTCTTTGTGGTCATCAAATAAAACTCCATAAAAAGCTGTAAGAAAAGGAATGAAAAAATGTTTATTTCAAGTCCGTATATAACATGATATTTGTATATCTCATACATACATATTAACATATATACATATTAAAATTTTCCATTACATAAGTAGTGGTCTGACATTCAGGCACCTTCGGATAAGCGAAGGAGCCAATTTAATGCAACGTAGCTGTAGTACCAGGCACAGATGCATGTTTAAATAATGAAAGGGGATGCATGCACCATCATTTTGCTGATCCATATGGTCCCAGGATTTATACTTCCACCAAACACTGATGACCTGGCCTATATTAACGTTGATTACCTAAGCCCTTTAAATATCTAATAAGAGGGGGTCAAAAAGTGTAGTACTTAGCTATAACCTGTAACAGCTCAATATTGGGAATATTTATATTTACAATTTATCTAGGATGGTGATATGTACACTCATCCATACAGTATTGCAGGGACTGCACTACAGTTCTGTAATAAAAAAAACTGACACTCCACTAGCAGAAATACAATTGCAATACCTCTATAATACAGCATATAAACTATAAGAAGCAAAATTTGTCTGGTAGAGCAAAAACACAGAATTTTACAAAGGCCAATTTCCCTGGGTCGAAG
Source organism: Rhinella marina (assembly GCA_900303285.1). Lineage (NCBI taxonomy): Eukaryota > Metazoa > Chordata > Amphibia > Anura > Bufonidae > Rhinella > Rhinella marina. The sequence continues at coordinate 7,765 of ONZH01004356.1, forward strand.
GTGGCATTTCAGGGCATAGACTAGGAGCAGCTACTGTCACATAATAATACTAAAATGGGAGAGCTTCAAATCCACATTGAGCCTTTGAAGTTTACAAAGGGCTTAATAAAATCTGTGAAAAAGAGATACAATCTGCAAAAATACAAAATGAACAGTAGGTGGCAAAAGAGAGCAAAGCAAATCCCTAAAAAATCTTTAAGGATATAAATGCTAAAAAAAAACAAGGTCTAAGCAGGTAGGTCCCCTAAATAATGATAAGGGGGGTTAGTCACTGAAGATAAGGAAAAGGCAGAGTTACTAAATGGTTTTTTTAGCTCTGTATATACAGAAGAAGAGAAAGGGGGTGATATTGGTGGTGCAGATGGCTGTTAGTACATCCAGTAATATACTCAATTGGCTAACTGTACATATGGTCCAATCTAAGTTAAATAACAAAACAAATAACAAAACTCCGGGTCCAGATGGATTACACCCAAGAGTTCTTAAAGAGCCCAGTTCAGTCATTGCTGTGCCCTTGTTTATAATTTTTAAAGATTCTCTAGGTACTGGTACAGTGCCAAGTGATTGGCGCAAGGCAAATATGGTGCACATATTCAAATAGGATCTAGGTTCTCTACATAGTAACATAGTTACATAGTTACATAGTAACATTGTAACATAGTTTATAAGGCCAAAAAAAGATATCTGTCCATCCAGTTCAGCCTGTTATCCTGCAAGTTACATAGACGGGACCCTATCTGGGTTTTGGTTTATTTTAACAGTAATCACCACAAATGAAGCCTAAAAAGCCAAATATCAAAAACTTGCCCCAGATAACTAACTATATGCTAATAAAATATAACTTTTATTTGAACTGTCATAAAACTTGTGAGCAAAAAAAAACAGATTAAAATACACTGTCTTCCACGTTATGTCCCTAGAGTTGTGATAAACCAAATATGAGACCATAGCAGTGGTCAGTTGTCCTCACTGACTCACACTGGATCTAAACTGGTAGTACTATTGACATGATAATTTATCAGGAACAGATAGGTTTTAATTTCATTCGCGCTAACAACTGCCCCCCGACATGTTTCACCAGCTCACGCTGGCTTCCTCACAGGTTCTGGGCAGAAATTAGGAAATGCAACTGACGCCAAATATTTATGCCCTCAGACACTAGAATGACAAGTAACCGGGCCAAAGAACAGCTGACAGGTAAGATACTGGGTGTTAACCTGCATACAGAACACCCAATTTCGCTCCAGAGTGAACCCACATCATCGTTACACTAACCCAAATCGACAGCATGATCGGCACAGCACCAGTGACGCATTATGCCAGCCTGCGATGCGCTCCGACTTAGAATCTACGCACAAACCTTCTATTGAGTCTGCGTGGAGACCCGAAGGTAAGTATCACTGTACCTTTGTACGGAGAAGCGCTAAAGCATTTTACCACGACAGCAATCTATCTCCTTGCTTAGGATGTCTCCAAACTGCAGAGCCAAGCCGACTATATGCTGTACCATATTAAAGGGGGCGCACAGATGCAATATCCAAATTGTACATACGGATACATCCTGCAAGTTGATCCAGAGGAAGGCAAAAAACACCTGTGAAGTAGAAGCCAATTTTCCTCACTTTAGGGAAAAAAATTCCTTCCCGACTCCAATCAGACAATCAGAATAACTCCCTGGATCAACGACCCCTCTCTAGTAACTATAACCTGTAATATTGTTACCCTCCAGAAATACATCCAGGCCCCTCTTGAACTCTTTTAGTGAACTTACCCTCATCAACTCCTCAGGAAGAGAGTTCCATAGTCTCACTGCTCTTACAGTAAAGAATCCTCTTCTATGTTTGTGTACAAACCTTCTTTCCTCCAGACGCAGAGGATGTCCCCTCGTCAGTCACAGTCACAGTCCTCGGGATAAACCGATCATGGGAGAGATCTCTGTACTGACCCCTGATATAGTTATACATAGTTATTAGATCTGCCCTCAGTCGTCTTTTTTCTAAAGTGAATAACCCTAATTTTGATAATCTTTCAGGGTACTGTAGTCCACCCATTCCAGTTATTACTTTAGTTGCCCTCCTCTGAACCCTCTCCAGCTCTGCTATGTCTGCCTTGTTCATAGGAGCCCAGAACTGTACACAGTACTCCATGTGTGGTCTGACTAGTGATTTGTAAAGTGGCAGGACTATGTTCTCATCACGGACATCTATGCCCCTTTTGATGCAAATCATTATCTTATTGGCCTTGGCAGCAGCTTGACATGTAATTATAGACCAGTTAGTTTAACTTCTGTTGTGGGACAAATGTTTGAAGGACTCTTAAGGGACTATATACAGGAGTATGTGACTTATAATAATCTCATAAGTGATAACCAACATGGGTTTACCAAGGACAAAAATTGTCAGACTAAACTGATTTGTTTTTATGAAGAGAGGAGTAGAATCCTGGACAGAGACATATGTTAAGTGCATATAATCTTGCAATTTTCGCACTGGCCACTAGGCCTAATAATAGGTCATCATAATTTCCTGTTCTGTACAAAAGATGCAAAATTCTAAAATTAAATTTGAATTTCTCTGCCTTTAAGACAGATAGTAATACCACCCAAAATAGCTATTAATTAACATTCACCATATCTCTACTTTATGCCAGCATCATTTTGTAAATAGCTTTTTAGATGGCTTACAATTTTAAAAGCAATTTCTTAAAACTTTTCAAGAAAATTTCCAAAGCACACTTTTTTAAGGACCAATTTAGTTTTGAAGTGACTTTCAGGGGTTAAATAATAGAAACCACCCATAAATACCCCATTTTATAAACTATACTCCTGAAATTATACAAAACTCAATAAAAAAAAAAACTTTGTTAACCCTTTAGATGTCCCACGGGAATTAACCCTTTCGGTACCGTTCATGTACGGCGCTGGAGCGATGTGAGAACATGACGCCCGCTCGCACGTGCGGCGGGCGTCATGGCCGGCAAGTCTCTGCTGTTTCTAACAGCAGAGACTTGTCGCTACTTAGCGATATAGACGATCGGTAACTAAAGACATTAGATGCCGTGATCACGTAAGATCACGTCATCAAATAGCGCTAAAACCCGGAAGTGCGCGCTTCCAGGTGTTGTGCAGACGCCCCGTGTGGTCAATCGGGGTATCTGCACACGATATGAAAGCTGTAAACCTCGCTGATGAGGTTTACAGCTTTCAATCTGCAATTCTTATTTTGGCCACCAGATGGCAGGCCTGGATAAGAAATTAGCAAAAGGGACTTAAAATTGAGTTTTAAAAATCCCTGATTGCTCAAAATGAAAAATTAAAAAAAATTATCTATATGCTCATATATGAGCCTTAAAATAATCACAAAAAATGAAAAAAATATAAAAGTTTAAATTACCCCCCCTTTCTGTATAATTGAAAAATAAATACCTAAATAACAATAAATATAAACATCATGGGTATCACCGCGATCGAAAATGCCCGTACTTTTAAAATATAAAAAAAATTCCAATACGGCAAATTTTGTGATGGAGAAAGGGTCAAAATGTCCGATTTACCATTTTTTCACTACTTAGCTTACCCAAAAAATTTAATAAAATGTCATCAAAAAGTCACGCACACTCCAAAATAGTATCAATAAAAACTATGGATTGTCCCGCAAAAAATGAGCCCCTAAACAGCTTAGTGGATGTAACTAAAAAAAGTTATGGGGGTCAGAATATGACGATGTAAGAAAATTTTTTTTTTTTTTCAAAGTTTAAATTTATTTTTACACTATTTAAACATAACAAACCTACACATATGGGGTATCATTGTAATCGTACTGACCCAGAGAACGAAGGTGAAGGAATTGCAAAATGGTGGAGGAATTGCATTTTTTTTTCCAATTCCCCCCTATTTGGAATTTTGTGACTGCTTCCCACTAAATTGTATGCCATAATTAATGTCGGCATTAGAAAGTACATCTTGTCCCGCAAAAAATAAGCCCCCATACAGCTATGTGAACAAAAAATAAAAAAGTTAGGGCTCACAGAAAATAGGGAAGAAAAATGAAAAAGCAAAACCGAAAAAACCTCCGGTACTGAAAGGGTTGAAGTAAAATGGAGGTGAAATGTAAACATTTATCAAACTGGTGTAAAAGTAGAACTGGCTTGATTGCCCATAGCAACCAATCAGATTCTACCTTTTATTTTTGACAGCTCCTTTGGAAAATGAAAGGTGAAATCTGATTAGTTGCTGGGCAACTAAGCAAGTTCTACTTTACACCAAATTGATAAATAATTCCATTAATGTTTTGTGCAGAGTTTCTATTTTAATCCATTTTATATACCTCAGCAAGGGTTAACAGCAAAACATAACTCAATATTTATCATCCTGATTCTGCAGTTTACAAATACACCCATATGTGGTTGTAAACTGCTGCGTTACAGCACCATATGGGTTTTTTAGGGCAGATTTTGTTGGTGTGTTAATTGTGCTCCCTGATAAGTGCCCTCTGACACAATTAAGTAGGATATCTATTCCTGTAGCACCAACATTGGTAGGTACATTAATTGACAAGGCACCATAAACTTTTGGCCAACTTAGCCAACACAGTAGGCCATCTGTGGTGGGTATGTAAACCATCATGGCCTTATAAACACTTGGCCAACCTGGCCGACACTTTAGAAACAAACTAAATAAGGAAAACATAAAATGGTAGGAAAAGAGAGAACCAAAAATGAGTAGTGTGTAAAACTGCACAAACCATGGGGATGGTTTGTAGAATACGTTAACAGTGTCCTGTATTGATAATGGCATTTATGTCTCGCATGCTGTAGGTCGCAATGTGCCAGTCCATCTGGATCCTCGATGGTGGAGAGGGGACAAGCTTTGGCTAATGTGCAGGCAATCTGAAGGGGTCCCAACGTTGAAGAAGCTCCAAAACTTTGTCGAGCTCAGAGACTATGTGAGTTTCGCCATTCTTGTTGATGATGAGCTTTGTGGGAAACCCCCATTTATATGGGATCCCCTGTTGGTGAAGGCTTTGCGTCAGAGGCAGTAGTTTCCTTCAGGCTGTTAGAGTTGGTTGGGTCAAGTTGACGTAAAGTGTAATATCCTGGAATGGCTCCGGGAGTTTATGCTTTTTCCTTGCCGTCTGCTTGAGCTGGTCTTTGGTATGATAGAAATGAATCCTCGCAATAGTATCCCTAGGTACAGAATCTGGTAGAGACTGTCTTTAGAAGCCTTTGGACCTTGTCAGTGATGATATCTGAGTCGGTGACATGTGGAAGAGTGGCTTTTATCAGCTGTTGGAGATATCTAGCAAGTTCTGCCGCATTGACCGTTTCTGGTATCCCACGGAATTTGACATTGTTGCGGTGGTTGCGATCTTCTAAGTCCGCCATCGTAGATTTCATGGTTTCCACTTCATCTGCCAAAGTGTTATGGGCATCCACCAGATCATTGTGGGCTGAGGAAAATTCCCCCACTTTCTTTTTCACATGGTTAATAAGGACTCCAAAGCCATCTATTGTAGTGGAGATATTTGTGAAGGCGCAAGTTATGTCCTTTTGAATTGATGTTCTAAGTGCCAGCATTGCATTGATCATAAAGGGCCCAGTGGCTGATTGGTCAGATGATGGTGCTACAGAGATGGTAACCCTGTAGCACCCTGGGTGGTAAGGGTATTGGGTTCTTCAGGATCGGTAGCTTTACAGCAGTGAGAAGTTGCTGTAATCATCGCTTCACAGGTTGCCTGCAGGGAGTTGAAAAGCTAAGCAGCCATCTCACTCCCGGTCCAGGCCACAGCCCCCTTACATGTTTCATTTGAAAGAACCCTGAGGAACCCCTAAAAGCTACCCTATTTTGGAAACCAAACCCTTTAAGGAATTTTTCCAGGGGTATAGGGAGCATTTTGAATCCACAGATGTTTTCTATAAATAAATGTGTGGTGGATGGTGGAAAATAAAAATATATATGCCATTTCAGTGCCTAGTATATTGTGCTAGAAATGAGAAAACTTCTTGAAATTTGTTTTGTGTCCGTGTCGTTTTCTGGGGTTTTTCTTTGTTTTGTTTTATTTTTTTCTTTACAAATTTTTTGTCCTTTCTCTCCCACAGACTCATTTTAAGCACTTGAATGCAATGAAAGCAATTGCAAAAATTGTCAGAATGACACTGAGATATATAGCTATTAGTGATGATCGAGCACCCCGATGCTCGGGTGCTCTGGCCAAACACTATGTGGTGCTCGAGTGCTCGGCCGAGCACCCGAGTATAATGGAAGTCTATGGGAGAAGACCAGGCACCCCCTGCTCTACAGAGGGGAGGGTGTATGGTTGATAGGGAAACGTCAGAAAATGGTGGAAACACCTCTGAAATGGTTAGGGAACAGCATGGGGAGGATGTCTGGAGGCATCTTGGACACCAAAGTTGCTGCTAGTCGCTGATACGATGATGTCCAAGTATTATGCTACTTTTACAGAATGACAAAAATACCCCCCCAAAACCCAAGATAACATCGATTTTGCAGGAAATATTGTTAGGAAACATATTTACTTGTACGTTAAGCGCAAGTGCTGCCAAAAATTACACAGATGAGGCACTCCGATACAACCGGTATATCACATAAAGGAGGGCCTCATTCACATTGTGGTATAATTGTGGGACTCCTACACTCATAAAGCCTATGCACAAAGTGAAAGGGGTGCCAAAAATTACAAGGAACAGGCACTCCAATACCCCCTTTATTACACATAAAGGAGTGCATCAGACACACCCTTGAAAAATTCGGATTGATAGCCTGCTGCTGATACTCAAAAACAATAGGGGTGACGTGCTGCTGCTGAGCTGAAAAATTATGGGTGACATGCAACAGAGCTGACCGTGTAAAAAATTATGGTTTACATGCAGCAGAGCTGAACGTGTTAAAAATTAAGGGTGACATGCAGCAGAGCTGACCGTGTAAAATATTATGGTTGACATGCAGCAGAGCTGAACGGGTAAATTATTATGGTGCAGGCCCAGCTGGTGAACTTCGAGGGCAGCCTAAGCAGTTTCATATGATGGAGGATGAGGAGGAAAAGGACGAGAAGAGGAAGGGGTACAAAGGAATACAGTGTATTCAATACACCCTAAAAGCCACATTTAAGGTTCCTTCATGTTAAGCCGCTTTCCTCTGGTGGAGTAGAGAAATCAGGGGCAATCCAGGCCTTGTTCATTTTGATAAGCGTCAACCTGTCAGCATTGTCAGTTGACAGGCGGATGCGCTTATCAGTAATTATGCCCCCAGCGGCACTAAATACCCGCTCAGACAAAACGCTGGCGGCAGGGCAGGCCAGGCCAGCACCTCCAAGGCGTAGAGTGCCAGTTCGTGCCATGTGTCCAGCTTAGACACCCAATAATTATTGGCACAGAGGGATCACTGAGGACTGTCAGCTAGGTACTCCTTTACCATCTTTCAAAACTTTTCCCTCCTTGTGACACTAGGCCACTCATCAGGGTGAGGGTGCTGGCGGGGTGTCATGAAACTGTCCCAGGCCTTGGAAAGTGTCGCCCTGCCTCTGTTAGAACTGCTGCGTGTTCCCCTCATCTCCCCTCCTCGGGTGCCCAAGGAACTACGTACTCTGCCGCCAGCGTTGTCAGATGGAAATTTGTGGAGCAATTTTTCGACAAGAGCCTTCTGATATTGCAACATTTTACTTGTCCTCTCCACCACAGGAATGAGAGATGAGAAGTTCTCTTACAGGTTATAGTTACTAGGGAGGGGTCGTTGATCCAGGGAGTAATTCTGATTGCCTGATTGGAGTCAGGAAGGAATTTTTTTCCCTAAAGTGGGGAAAACTGGCTTCTACCTCACAGGGGTTTTTTGCCTTCCTCTGGATCAACTTATAGGAAAACAGGCCGAACTGGATGGACAGATGTCTTTTTTCGGCCTTATAAACTATGTTACTATGTTACTTTGTAGCGGGGGTCGAGAAGGGTGAACAATCAGTAATCGGTTTTGCCTAATATGCGTATAACGCAAGGGTCACGGGAAAGGCAGCCTAGCATGAAGTCAGCCATGTGTACCAGAGTCCCAACAGACAAGGCTTCGCTCTCCCCTCCAGGAGGATGAATCTCAATATCCTCCTCATCCTCTTCTTCGGCCCATCCACTCCGAAGAGATGGTGTAAACATGGTATGGCTATCCTGTGTAGCAGTGGCAACTGTGTCCTGCTCCTCCTCCTCCTCATCCTCCTTTTCCTCCTCCTCCAATTCGCGCTGAGAAGACGAACCAAGGGTGGTCTGGCTCTCACCCTGTGTAGTTTCTTCCCCCATTTCCGCCTCTTCCACACGCAGAGCGTCGGCCTTTATTGTGAGCAGTGAGCTTTTTAGTAGACACAGAAGTGGGATGGTTACGCTGATAATTGCATTATCGGAGCTCACCATCTGTGTAGATTCATCAAAGTTGCGCAAAACATCATAGAGGTCAGACATCAAAGCCCACTCGTCGCTTGTGAACAGCGGAAGCTGACTAGAAAGGCGCTGACTGTGTTGCAGCTGGAATTCTACTACTGCCCTCTGCTGCTCATAAAGCCTGCCCAACATGTGGAAGGTGGAATTCCAGCGCGTGCTCAGGATGCACAGCAGTCGGTGAGCTGGCAACCGCAAGCGCTGCTGCAGCGTTGCCAGGCCGGTTGAAGCTATAGGTGACTTGCGGAAATGGGCACACAGGCGAAGCACCTTCACCAGTAGCTGAGGCAAACTGGGGTAGGTTTTCAGAAACCGCTGAACCACTAAGTTGAAGACATGGGCCAGGCATGGTATGTGTGTGAGGGTGGCCAGCTGCAAAGCCGCCACCAAGTTGCAGCCGTTATCAGATACAACCATGCCTCAGCACAGCCTGTTGCTGCTTCCCGACTGCTGTGCTACACTGCTTCCAGCTACTGACACAAGTCTGACTGGTGCTGCAAGATGGCAATTCTGCATGGGAACTGGAGGAGGAGGTGGAGGAAGAGAAGGAGGGGATGCAGCTGCTACTGTAGGTGGTTGCAGAAATCCGGATGGAAGTAGGGCCCGCAATCCTCGGCGTGGGTAGCACCTGTGCCATCCCAGGGTACGACTCGCTCCCAGCCTCCACAACATTCACCCAGTGTGCAGTCAGGGAAATGTAGCGTCCCTGGCCACAAGCACTTGTCCATGTGTCAGTTGTTAAGTGGACCTTGCCAGTAACTGTGTTGGTCAGGGCAAGTGGGGCGTGCAAAATTATTCGGCCCATTTACTTTCAGTTCAGAAAACTCACTCCAGAAGTTCATTGAGGATCTCTGAATGATCCAATGTTGTCCTAAATGACTGATGAAGATAAATAGAATCCACCTGTGTGTAATCAAGTCTCCGTATAAATGCACCTGCTCTGTGATAGTCTCAGGGTTCTGTTTAAAGCACAGAGAGCATCATGAAGACCAAGGAACACACCAGGCAGGTCCGTGATACTGTTGTGGAGAAGTTTAAAGCCAGATTTGGATACCAAAAGATTTCCCAAGCTTTAAACATCCCAAGGAGCACTGTGCAAGTGATCATATTGAAATGGAAGGAGTATCAGACCACTGCAAATCTACCAAGACCCAGCCATCCCTCTAAACTTTCATCTCAAACAAGGAGAAGACTGATCAGAGATTCAGCCAAGAGGCCCATGATCATTCTGGATGAACTGCAGAGATCTACAGCTGAGACTTGACAAATCTGGCCTTTATGGAAGAGTGGCAAGAACAAAGCCATTTCTCAAAGATATCCATAAAAAGTCTTGTTTACAGTTTGCCACAAGCCACCTGGGAGACACACCAAACATGTGGAAGAAGGTGCTCTGGTCAGATGAAACCAAAATCGAACTTTTTGGAAACAATGCAAAATGATATGTTTGCCGTAAAAGCAACACAGCTCATCACCCTGAACACACCATCCCCACTGTCAAACATGGTAGTGGAAGCATCATGGTTTGGGCCTGCTTTTCATCAGCAGTGACAGGGAAAATGGTTAAAATTGATGGGAAGATGGATGGAGCCAAATACAGGACCATTCTGGATGAAAACCTGTTGGAGTCTGCAAAAGACCTGAAACTAGGATGGAGATTTATCTTCCAACAAGACAATGATCCCAAACATAAAGCAAAATCTACAATAGAATGGTTCAAAAATAAACGTATCCAGGTCTTAGAATGAGAATATGTGGAAAGAGCTGAAAACTGCTGTTCACAAACGCTCTCCATCCAACCTCAAAGAGCTCGAGCTGTTTTGCAAGGAAGAATAAGCAAGAATTTCAGTCTCTAGATGTGCAAAACTGAGAGAGACATACCCCAAGCGACTTGCAGCTGTAATGGCAGCAAAAGGTGGCGCAACAAAGTATTAATGCAAGGGGGCAGAATAATTTTGCACGCCCCACTTTTCAGTTTTATTATTACAAAATTTAAATGATCCAATAAATTTCGTTCCACTTCACAATTGTGACCCACTTGTTGATTCTTCAGCAAAAATTTAAAATGTTATATCTTTTTGTTTGAAGCCTGAAATGTGGCAAAAGGTTGAAAAGTTCCAGGGGGCCAAATACTTTCGCAAGGCACTGTAACAATGGACTTTTGTGTCTTTTGAACAGAACTACTAGCTCTGCCTAGCCAAATCCTATCCCTACACTATAAGTTCCTCCTTGCGCAAATGTAATACAACAAGACGCAAAAGAGGTACTGCAGGCTTAACAGCAGAAATAATAGAAAAGGGTGTCAGGTATATAGTATACAGAGAGTATCATACAGCATGCAGCAGGTGCACAGGTGGCATTAATGGCAGACCACCTAGCGCTATTTTTAACACCCCAAAATAAAAAAAATGTTTGCCAGCAAGATATAATAGCCCTTAAAAGGGCTTTTGGGTCTTTTCTGAGCAGATTCTATCCCTGCCTAGCGTTCTTCTGTCCCTACTCTATCTGCAGCAGCTCTCCCTGGCTCGGTATGAGCCGGTCACATGTCACCGGGTGCTATATGACGCGTTCCTGGCCAGTCAATGCCAGTGCCTTCCCGCACCCTAATTGGCAAATAGTGTATTCGGCCAAACATGTTCGCTCATCACTAATAGCTATGGGAAAACGCATGTTTTACAGTGGTAGCAGTGTGTTTAAAAACTATGCTGAAATACACCTAAATTAGGTGTATTTCAGGCACAGATGATGGTGCAACTGTTAGGCATGGCTATCTACAACTTCGTCCATCTCATGCCAGGTCTAAAATTGTGGGCATGGTGTAGGTGGGAAGAGGATGGACCGGCAGGCCCATCTCATTCATCATTTTCTACTCCTGTTTTAGTCATAGAAAATTGTCTAATTATAAGAAGGAAGCTGTCTTACATTTAAAACTGGCGCTGGATGTGCCGAAGTTATAGAGAGGCCTGCTTCTCTTCATAACTTCTGCAGATCCATCACCAGCACAGGGCCTTTATTAAGACTAGCGTCTAAACCGCTAAATAAATGTGCCCCTTATTGTGGTCAGATGTTTAAACACACAAACTGTTATCTGAAAACAGTTGTTTGTTGCACCAAAATTGTCGAAAAATTATGCCTTAGACACACACACATATTAATGTCATAAGAAACAGTAACTAGAAAATAGACACTGTCAGCAATAGCAGATCTATTCATTGGCCTCAGCCTGAGATGTCTAAAAATGCCCATGTCCATGCCTCGTTCATTTTTACAAAAGTTATGTTTTGTGCACTGACAAAGCACAAGTTTGTCTGTTTGGGTGTGACTCCACCTGGCATGCTGAATATCTTCTCTTTGATGACACTAGAAGCTGGCCAACACAGTACAGAGAGAGCTAATTCCGACCTGCCTGCCCAGAAATCTGTTCCAATCTGTCTGCCCAGAAATCTGTGGGGTCGGAGAACAGAGTAAGGTCACAGTCCAGGTAGGATTGAGCCCGATTGTTCAAGTGGTACTTCTCAGTTCAGCCGGGCACAGCACATGAAAACACGCTCCAGCATGTTCATGTATTGAACTGGCTGCTGCTGAGGCTTCTGCTGCTCTTGGTAATGGGAAGTGGGTTATTGAGTGGGTAGCAGAGAGAGGCCTCCTGGTCAAACATCTGGCCAGCAGATGTCTGCTCTCCAATAGCTGTGGTAAGTTACATACACAGTGTATCCTGGTAAAAAAAACAATTTGGCCTCCCTTTTGGCAACAGGAAAATGTTCCCCTATTTTGCTTTGATAGCACAGGTCAAAAGCATGGCTATCATCAGATTGCTTGATGCTAACAATACACCAGTCAGTACATGAGCACGCAAAAATACAGCTGGTCATGGTAGCCAGCGTGCCCGAGGCACCAGTTCTTTCCAGCTCCATCCTCCACTGCAATGATTGGTTGTCATGGCAAGTGTTGTAGTCATCATCAGCAGGAGCAGCCTCATCCTCCTTTGCAGCGGCCTCATCCTCCTCCTGCTCCTCCAGTTGTAGCTCCTCATCCTTCTCCTCCAGTTCCTCTTCCACAGCACTTTGTCCATGTGGGTCACCAACAGCTACAGGGCGTAGATGGATGACATAGTTAATGCCTCAAATGTCACTATGACCTCTTCAAAGGGCCTGAATATGCAAAATTCATACTCAGGCAGTGACATGTTGATATGCCATTGCCTGAACTCAAAACAATATATGCTTCCTGTTGAGGTGGTCTGGTGCATGACAAAATCATTCACCACTTTATGCTGCTTAAACAGATGCTACAGCCTATGCAAGGTGGAATTTTAGAGTTGGAACATTACGGATCAAGCAGTGCAATGACTACAGGTCCAGGATGTAGTCCCTTGCCACATAAGAAATGCTGAAATGCGGAGACAGTCTCCTGCATATGGCCAGCACCTTCTACAGTCCATGGCACTTATTCAAAAAGAGTTAGCGATTAAATTTAACATGTGCACCATGCAAGGACCACATATTATTTCCTCAAAATGCAGTGGGGCCACAATATTTCTGCCATTGTCACTGACCACCTTGGCCAGTTGGAGTTCGTGCAGAGACAGGCAGAGAAATGTTTGCTGCTTGATGCACTTTAGCAACAGAACAGCTATGTGGATACTCTCGCCCAGGCTGACCAGCTCAAACACAGCATAGCAGCGTATTACTTTACACATATGAAAAGAGGACGGGAAGGAATCTTCTATTGGGGGCCAGAGGATGTTCACTAAGGAGGACATAAAGGAAGCAGATAACCTCCTGGTTTTGGAGCTAGAACACCACAAACATGGGGATGTCAATAGTGTGTGGCCTCATTGCTGTGGTGTTCTGTAGCCACTGCTGCAAAAAGCTTCGACCAAATGGGCCATGAAAGACATGCACTGTCCCTCCCCGTAACAGCTAATTCAGGTGTGCACAGTGTTGTGTACCTTGTCACACAGTGATAATTCAGGGAGTGGCCACATGAGAGTTCAAGGCAGGGATTAGAGATGAGCGAACGTGCTCGTTACGAGCACTGTAGCGCTCGGCTCCCCTGCGCAATGCCCGCAGGCAGCTGCATGTAAGTCAATGGGGACGGATCCATTTGGTATGACACTCATACCAAACTGATTCGTCCTCCTCACCCGACTGAAAGTCAGTGGGGACGGATCCGTTTGGTAGGAGTGTCATACCAAATGGATCCGTCCCCATTGACTTACATGCAGCTGAGGACGGATCCGCAATGCCTGCGGGCATTCGTTCGCAGGGGAGCCGAGCGCTACAGTACTCGTAACGAGCACGTTCGCTCCTCTCTAGCAGGGATGTTTTTTTGGGGGAAATAATGGCAGCTAGGTATTTTCCAGCAAGGCTGAGTGCACCCATAAGTTCCCTAAAGGCAGCAGAAACCACTACGCTTACTTTTGTTGCTCTAACTGGCAACGACTTCTATTTTCCCACAGTAACTGGTGAAGCCCCTTCATGTGCTGCAATAAAGCCATGGTGCATACATTTGTGCTTGAACGCCCACAGCTTATTTTCACCCTCCAGATCTTGCACACAGCAATGCTTATGTCTCTGGCAGTGTGGAGAAAAACTGCCAGATGAGAGATACTTGCAAAGAGCTAGTGGCAGCCAAGCTTGCTTTAGGTCTTGAATGTTTTGAGCCTGCACCCACAGTATCAGCTGCATCACTAGTTGTCAAGCTGATCACAATGGAAGCAGGTCTGACCCTGACAGTTTTGTAGAGCTTTTGCCTGTACAGTGCCTCAGCTTTATATTGCTGCTTCAGCCACCACCGTTCTCCTTTGATGTCACCTTTTCCTCAGCATCCCAATCTGGCTCCCAGGTCTTGTCCAACACACAGTCATCATCCTCACCCTCTATGCCACTTTTATCAGACAGCGATACATCACTATGTGCTCCTTGGTCCCCGTCATAATTCTCTCCTCTGAATTTTCCATGGCTACCACTGCCCCTGCCACTACTAAGGCTACAAATACTACTACAACCACTACCCCACCTCTCCCTGAACTTCTCTTCATGGCAGCCCAAACGCTGACTATTCTCACACAACTCATCAACAGGGAGAGTCTTAAGTATCTTCCATCGTAATGGGGTTTTGTTGCCTCTTCTTAGAAAAAAAAGAAGTTGCCCCTCTGGGGAGGTGGGGTGGCAGTGAAGACAAGAGATCACACAAGTGAAAGGCTTCTCTAGGGTTTCAAGGAGGAGAAGCAGAAGTGTAGCCCCTATATGGCTATGACCCCCTAGGCATGCTGTCAGAATCAGAGGTGACCTTGTCATCTTCTGGCTATGACTGAGAGGAGGCGTGAGCCATTTAGTCCTCAATGCCATTTTCTTTGTTCTCAATAATAATGTGGTGACTATTGAAATCCAGAGTGAACTAAGGCTTGCTGCCACCACTTCTACTTCTACTAGCTGGCCGGCTAGTGCTGCCACTGAATCTCAGATGAATTGACAAGGCATGGTTCTTTCATTTTCCACTCTTCCATTTACAAGGCATTTTATTATAAGCCCTTTATATGAAAAGTCACAAGTTTGGTACACAGATTTTTAAACTGTACTAGCAAAAACTGCGGGTATCTCGATGCCATACAATACGTTAACTGAAACAGGTACAGTGCCTTGCGAAAGTATACCCCACAAGGGGGCCGAATAATTTTGCACGCCCCACTTTTCAGTTTTATTATTACAAACAAATTTTAAATGATCCAATAAATTTTGTTCCACTTCACAATTGTGACCCACTTGTTGTTGATTCTTCACCAAAAATTTAAAATGTTATATCTTTTTGTTTGAAGCCTGAAATGTGGCAAAAGGTTGAAGAGTTCCAGGGGGGGGCGAATACTTTCGCAAGGCACTGTATATAAATTGTTATTTCTGCACAACAAGTTCACTTATAATATACTGTGACAGAGTGTCTGGAGAAGTGGTGGATGGGACATATATTTGTCCAAGGTTCCTCACTTCATGGTTTTAATTAAAGCAACCAGGATGTGAACGACAGATATCTGCTGCTGTCTGTTAGGGTTTGTTGAAAACCCACTTTCAGGGCCTGGTTTGCTGGAGTGGGGAGAGAAGCGTAGGCCTTCACTCCATCCGGACAGTCCAGGTTTTCAGCTGTCCATATTAATTAGTCTTCAGGTGTGCTGGCCTTATTTTAAGGCTTCATTCACACGACCGTATGTGTTTTGCGGTCCGCAAATTGCGGATCCGCAAAAAAAACGGATGACGTTCTGTATGGCATCCGTGTTTCCATTTTTTTTGCGGATCCATTGTAACAATGCATATCCTTGTCAGCAAAACGGACAAGAATAGGACATGTTCTATCTTTTTTGCGGAACGGAAATACGGACATACGGAAACGGAATGCACACGGAGTACCTTCCGTTTTTTTGCGGACCCATTGAAATTAATGGTTCTGCATACGGTCCGCAAAAAAAAAAACGGAACGGACGCGGAAACAAAATATGGTCGTGTGAATGAAGCCTAAGTTAGGAGCCCAGTCACAACTTGCTCTCAGCTTGTGAACAGGTTAGGGCTTGTTCACACATTAGTTATTTGATACGTTATTTCCATCAGTTATTGTGAGCCAAAACCAGGAGTGGAGCCTCCACAGAGATAAGGTATAATGAAAATATCTGCACCTGTTCTGTATTTTTGACCCGTACCTGGTTTTGGCTCACAATAACCATACCTCCCAAGTGTCCCTCTTTTGGAGGGACAGTCCCTCTTTTTGACCCAAGTCCCTCTGTCCTTCTTTTATCCTTAAATGTCCCTCTTTTTGACCTGGAGGATTAATGCATAACTGTGCATTAATAAATTTACTAAATTGCTCCTTACTAAAGTTTCCGTATGGTTTCTACCTATAAATTAGACCAGAAATTCATAATTTGGTGCAATTTGGACCTTAAAATATCTATAATCTGATGATTTATGTGCTAATGTTTATATGGACAATGAAGCGCAAGAAAAATATTGCCTATGGGGATCCAGTAATTGTGCTTTGGGTGGAGTTAGAGGCGTGGCCTAGTATGAAAAAAAACTGCCATGATGCGCTCCGCACACATTGTCCCTCTTTGCAATTTTCAAAAGTTGGGAGGTATGCAATAACTGACGGAAATAACTGATCAAATAACTGACGTGTGAATAAGCCCTTATCTGTATGGAGCCTGTGAGAGCACTTCAAGAAGTATGGACTTTGCTATTTTGTTTGGTGTCCGGTATTAGGCCGGCACTGGGTTATTGAGAATTCAATAAATGGCGTAAGTGTCCATCCAAGGTGAATAGTCAAAAGTTCGGATTCGATGGGCAGCAGAATTTTTGTAAAATTCATCATGAATCCAACTAGTTTAGAACTGACTTGCTCATCTTTATCTAATCCATGTGCGATCTGCAGAAAATGTGAAAAACATTTGTGTGCATGAGGCCTTAGTATTTTCTTTATCTCACACAGGACTGCAATTAATTATGCTAATCTGAGAAAACAAAGGTATTTTGTTGGTTCATCATGCCAACGTCCAGGCAAAACCCTGGGTTGGGCAAGTATTTGGTGTGTGGCATATTAAACTTTTATGACATATTAGGTTTGTTTTAATCATTGACTTTGTAAGTGCAAAAACGGAGATTTCTTGGCATACTACACTATCTGCAATTATTTCTGTATGTTTATACAGCTGGAGGGGAGACCACAAGGGGGATGTGAAATCTTTCACTGGGCATTCTACAATCCTGTGGAATTACAAGAAGCAGCAAGCAGCAGAAGAATGAAGGCAGGACAAATATAAAACATCTATCATGTAAATCAAGGAAGCACACTCAGATAAAGTCATTTTCACTTAGTCATTGAATTTTACGACAGTCATCGTATTGAATTTGTGACTATATTGCTTTGGACACAAAAACTGTTTTTCTTAATCTGCTCGCATCAGGGGTGTAGCTAGAACTGAGTGGGCCCCACAGAAAATTTTTGTATGAGCCCCCCTCCAACTTAATGGACACACTTATACTGTGGGTAGAAATACATGGAGGCAAAAACAATAATAAAATACTAATGGGAGTTCATTATTAACCACTTAATATACCAGAATCCACAGAAAATTTACTTCTAAACGAAATAGACGAGGTGGCAAATCATAATGAGGTTGTTATTATGGGGGACTTCAACTACCCATATATGAACTGGGAAACTAAAACCTGTATATCTCAAAGGAAACAGGTTCTTGGCCATAACCAAAGACAATTACTTTTCCCAACTGGTTTATGACCCAAATAGAGGGACAGCCATACTGGACTTAGTATTACCCAATAGACCTGACAGAACAACAGATGTGCAGGTTGGGGGACACCTTGGAAATAGTGACCAAAACCTCATGTTGCAATGTTTTTAGGTAGTGTTGAGAAAAGCGAAGCATTTGAAGTGGAATTCAATCTTAAGTTTAGGAAAACTTTGATTTGCAGCAAAGCTGAATTTTCTTGTGCTTTGTGGTAATTAATCAGGTTTTCCTAAAATGGTGGCTGCAAATGTTACAAAGCAAAAGTAAGAAGCCGGGGAATGCGAAATCCCCCATAATGCTGTGCAGCCAGCCATACCACAGGTAGCCATCCCCTGTAATGTCACTGCCCTATAAAACTCTCATCCCGCGTAGTCTCCACCATTTTTCTGTGAGCTGAACATAGGGAGAGACGTGGCAAGAGCTCATGCACTAGGGACAGTGTTGCTATAAAAATCCATAGGCCATATTTGATCCATCCACCATGTTAACCCTAATAATTTTAAAAGCAAAATACTATTAGTTTCCTAGTAGGGACCTTATGGAGGGATCCACATGGGATTATTGTTATACATATTGGGAATCCCTCCATTTTATTGCATTGAGGAAGGTTTCCCCACCTAAATGCAGTGTACAGAAAATAAGTGCAATCAACTCACTGCTTTTGCCAGTCCGGATCCTTAGGAAAAGCAAATCCACATTGTAGAAACAAAGTACCGAGTCTTGGATAAAACCATAGATTTTTTTTTTTTGTATCTTTGAAAAGTCCAAAGTACAGTCTGAAATGCGTTGACTGGTGTGGGGAGATGTCCTGCTGTGTTCCATTTTGGACTTTTTTTTTTTAAGTGTAAATGCTGTGTACCATCTCTGGTACCATCACATAGAAGGACAAGGGATGCTGCATACATGCTATTGGTCCCCTGATCCCTGCTGGGAGGAGTTGAAGCCCACACAGATTTCCATGACATCTGAAAGGTTAAAAGTTTAGGTAATGCTGGTCGCAGACATTAGTGCCGGGTAACTGCTCTTAAGAATAGCAAATAGAGATGAGCGAGTAGTGTTCGATCGAGCCGGTATTCGATCGAATACTACGCTATTCGGCATACTCGATTTCGATCGAGTATAACGGCGATGGCGCACTTAGAATTTGTTTCCCCTCCCACCTTCCCTGGCGCTCTTTTTCCACCAATCACCATGCAGGGGGGGTATGACAGGCCCGCGGAGCACGCTGGCAGCGCGAAAACGGCGTCTACATGGATTGGCTGGAAAAACCACGTGACCTCGAATATTAAAAACTCAGGTCTTCCTGCTCGTTCGCATATGCTGCGTGAACTTAGTCAGGGACAGAGGCTGGAGAAGGGAGAGATAGGTTTTAGCTGTTGGACAGGCAGGAGCGTGATTAAAAGCCCTTATCAGGGCTACTATAGTGCAGTACAGTGATAGCTTTACTACCATATACACTCTGCAGAGAACGGCTGCTGTATTCAGGGATAGCTGCTGGAGTAGGGACAGAGAGAGGCATTAGTGGTGTATTAGGTGCTCTGCTACATACCAAACTATATTTGGCACTACTGTTCTGCGTTCTTTTTGGCTGCAAAACCCTGTTATATACCTAGTGTGTATATGCACCATCTGATCTTCTGGCAGTATACGGCTGTGTACATTTTTTTTTTTTAAATACAGTTTCTTTGGCTCTAGTGTTCTGGGTTCTGTGTGCCTGCAATACCCTTTTTGTATACCAGGTGTAAATACCCACCGTCTGACCTGTTAGTACACGGCTGTGTACCTAGAAATATAAAAAAAAAGGCATTTTATTTGGCACCTGTACTGTGCGTTCTGCGTGCTTGCAAAAATCTTTTATATACGTGGTGTTAATACACACCGTCTGACCTGTTAGTACACGGCTGTGTACCTAGAAATATTAAAAAAAAAGGCATTTTATTTGGCACCTGTACTGTGCGTTCTGCATGCCTGCAAAAATCTTTTATATACGTGGTGTTAGTACACGGCTGTGTACCTAGAAATATTAAAAAAAGGCATTTTATTTGGCACCTGTACTGTGCGTTCTGCGTGCTTGCAAAAATCTTTTATATACGTGGTGTTAATACACACCGTCTGACCTGTTAGTACACGGCTGTGTACCTAGAAATATTAAAAAAAAGGCATTTTATTTGGCACCTGTACTGTGCGTTCTGCGTGCTTGCAAAAATCTTTTATATACGTGGTGTTAATACACACCGTCTGACCTGTTAGTACACGGCTGTGTACCTAGAAATATTAAAAAAAAGGCATTTTATTTGGCACCTGTATTGTGCGTTCTGCGTGCTTGCAAAAATCTTTTATATACGTGGTGTTAATACACACCGTCTGACCTGTTAGTACACGGCTGTGTACCTAGAAATATTAAAAAAAAAGGCATTTTATTTGGCACCTGTACTGTGCGTTCTGCGTGCTTGCAAAAATCTTTTATATACGTGGTGTTAATACACACCGTCTGACCTGTTAGTACACGGCTGTGTACCTAGAAATATAAAAAAAAAGGCATTTTATTTGGCACCTGTACTGTGCGTTCTGCGTGCTTGCAAAAATCTTTTATATACGTGGTGTTAATACACACCGTCTGACCTGTTAGTACACGGCTGTGTACCTAGAAATATTAAAAAAAAGGCATTTTATTTGGCACCTGTAC
This sequence comes from Rhinella marina, assembly GCA_900303285.1. NCBI lineage: Eukaryota > Metazoa > Chordata > Amphibia > Anura > Bufonidae > Rhinella > Rhinella marina. The sequence goes on from ONZH01004356.1 coordinate 28,173, forward strand.
TGTGCGTTCTGCGTGCTTGCAAAAATCTTTTATATACGTGGTGTTAATACACACCGTCTGACCTGTTAGTACACGGCTGTGTACCTAGAAATATTAAAAAAAAAGGCATTTTATTTGGCACCTGTACTGTGCGTTCTGCGTGCTTGCAAAAATCTTTTATATACGTGGTGTTAATACACACCGTCTGACCTGTTAGTACACGGCTGTGTACCTAGAAATATTAAAAAAAAGGCATTTTATTTGGCACCTGTACTGTGCGTTCTGCGTGCTTGCAAAAATCTTTTATATACGTGGTGTTAATACACACCGTCTGACCTGTTAGTACACGGCTGTGTACCTAGAAATATTAAAAAAAAAGGCATTTTATTTGGCACCTGTACTGTGCGTTCTGCGTGCTTGCAAAAATCTTTTATATACGTGGTGTTAATACACACCGTCTGACCTGTTAGTACACGGCTGTGTACCTAGAAATATTAAAAAAAAGGCCTTTTATTTGGCACCTGTACTGTGCGTTCTGCGTGCCTGCAAAAATCTTTTATATACGTGGTGTTAATACACACCGTCTGACCTGTTAGTACACGGCTGTGTACCTAGAAATATAAAAAAAAAGGCATTTTATTTGGCACCTGTACTGTGCGTTCTGCGTGCTTGCAAAAATCTTTTATATACGTGGTGTTAATACACACCGTCTGACCTGTTAGTACACGGCTGTGTACCTAGAAATATAAAAAAAAAGGCATTTTATTTGGCACCTGTACTGTGCGTTCTGCGTGCTTGCAAAAATCTTTTATATACGTGGTGTTAATACACACCGTCTGACCTGTTAGTACACGGCTGTGTACCTAGAAATATAAAAAAAAAGGCATTTTATTTGGCACCTGTATTGTGCGTTCTGCGTGCTTGCAAAAATCTTTTATATACGTGGTGTTAATACACACCGTCTGACCTGTTAGTACACGGCTGTGTACCTAGAAATATTAAAAAAAAGGCATTTTATTTGGCACCTGTACTGTGCGTTCTGCGTGCTTGCAAAAATCTTTTATATACGTGGTGTTAATACACACCGTCTGACCTGTTAGTACACGGCTGTGTACCTAGAAATATTAAAAAAAAGGCATTTTATTTGGCACCTGTACTGTGCGTTCTGCGTGCCTGCAAAAATCTTTTATATACGTGGTGTTAATACACACCGTCTGACCTGTTAGTACACGGCTGTGTACCTAGAAATATAAAAAAAAAGGCATTTTATTTGGCACCTGTACTGTGCGTTCTGCGTGCTTGCAAAAATCTTTTATATACGTGGTGTTAATACACACCGTCTGACCTGTTAGTACACGGCTGTGTACCTAGAAATATTTAAAAAAAAGGCTTTTTATTTGGCACCTGTACTGTGCGTTCTGCGTGCCTGCAAAAATCTTTTATATACGTGGTGTTAATACACACCGTCTGACCTGTTAGTACACGGCTGTGTACCTAGAAATATTAAAAAAAAGGCATTTTATTTGGCACCTGTACTGTGCGTTCTGCGTGCTTGCAAAAATCTTTTATATACGTGGTGTTAATACACACCGTCTGACCTGGTAGTATACGGCTGTGTATGCCAAATATTGTAACCAAAAAAAAAAAAAATGCGGAGGGCTAGCGAAATCGGACGTGGACGTGGACGAGGACGGGGGCGCGGAAATGCTGTTGGGGGCCTTGTTGAAGCCAGTGGGGATACAATGCGTGCTGGTGAGGGGCAGCCAGGATTCCGCTCATCCAGAATCCCTGCCTTTATGGGACAGTTAAGCAGGGGGTGGGTTACACCGCTGTTGAGGCCTGAGCAGTGTGAACAGGTGGTGCAATGGATAGCCGATAGCGCTTCCACACAGTTGTCCACCAGCCAGTCATCCACACAGTCTCACTCTGACCCTCCTTCCTCCACACCTGGCCAACAGAGTCAAACCACCCTTGACCCCTCCCAGGAGCTCTTTTCGGGTCCTTTTTCAGATGTGCCGGAAGAATCCCTGGAGCTACCAGAGGAATTTGTTTGTAGTGATGCCCAACCACTTGAGTATTCGCCATCTCCTGCTGATGTGGACCCTGAACCAGCATCTGTTATCATGAGCGATGATGATGATGAGACGCAGTTGCCATCAAGGGAGGCTGTTGGAATGTCCAGTGGGCAGGAGGAGGAGCAGAGTGAGGAAGTGGAAGAGGAGGTGGTGGATGACGAAATGACCGACCCCACTTGGCCAGGGGTGATGTCCAGCGGGGAAAGCAGTGGAGAGGTGGTGGTCTGCGCAGCACCGAAAAAGGCAGCAAGAGGCAGAGGGATGTCCAGAGGCAGAGGGATGTCCACAGGCAGAGGGATGTCCACAGGCAGAGGACAGTCCAGACAGAGAAGTGAGGCCACAGCCAGCAGGGCCGAAGCTGTTCCCGGCAGCAGGCAGTCGCGCGAAGCTCCCCCATCGAGGCCTCGTACTTCTGTGGTGTGGAGATTTTTTAATGTTTGTGCGGATGACAAACTGAGCGCGGTTTGCACACTCTGCCACTCAAAACTGAGTAGGGGCTCTGAGAAGAGCAATATGACCACCTCAGGCATGCGGCGTCACTTGGAAGTCAAGCACTGGGCTGAGTGGGAGAGAGCAAACGCAATACAACCTGCGCAAGGTCTTCCTGCCACTGCCTCTTCCCCTTTGTTGTGTGCTGCCACTGCGGTCCAGACCTCCAGCCAGGACACCTCCACATCTGCCTCTGCCTCGGCTACTTTGGGGCCTTCTCCTTCAGCCTCCCCTTCCCCCGCATCTTCGCCTGCACCTTCACACTCCTCGTCCCATCAACTGTCCATCTCGCAGGCGTTCGACCGCAGGCGGAAGTACGCCTCGAGTCACCCCCAAGCCCAAGCCTTAAACTGCCACATCTCCAAACTGCTGGCCCTGGAGATGTTGCCGTTTAGGCTTGTGGAGACGCAGGCCTTCCGCGACCTGATGGCGGCTGCCGCACCTCGCTATTCCGTCCCCAGCCGCCACTACTTTTCCCGGAGTGCCGTCCCCGCCCTGCACCAGCACGTGTCGCGTAACATCAGGCGGGCCCTGAGGTACGCAGTCAGCGCAAAGGTCCACTTGACCACCGACTCGTGGACAAGCGCTTGCGGCCAGGGACGATACATCTCTTTGACGGCACACTGGGTGAATGTTGTGGAAGCGGGGACGGGGTCGCAAACAGAGACGGCCTACCTACCACCCCCGCCCAAGATTGCCAGCACGGGTTCTGATAAACCCCCTCCTCTTCCTCCTCCTCCTCCTCTGCCTTAACATCGCCCTCAGCCGCTAGCTGGAAGCGTTGCAGCACTGGCGCGGGGAGACGTCAGCAGGCGGTGCTTAAGCTCATCAGCTTGGGCGACAGGAAGCACAGCGCCCCAGAGGTGAGGGACGCCATATTGCAGCAGACGGAGATGTGGCTGTCGCCGCTGCAGCTAGGACCAGGCATGGTCGTGTGCGATAACGGCCGTAACCTGGTGGCGGCTCTGGAGCTTGCCGAACTCAATCACGTACCATGCCTGGCCCACGTTTTTAATCTGGTAGTCCAAAAATTTCTAAAGACTTACCCCAACCTGGCAGAGCTACTGGTGAAAGTGCGGCGCTTGTGCGCTCACTTTCGGAAGTCAACTGTAGCTGCTGCTAGCTTAAAAAAACTCCAGCAACGCCTCCATTTGCCTGAACATCGGCTGTTGTGCGACCTGCCGACTCGCTGGAATTCCACCTATTCCATGTTGGCCAGGGTGTGTGAGCAGCAGAGAGCATTGATGGAGTACCAGATTATGAATCCACGCGTGCCTCCAACTCAGCTCCCTCAGTTTGCCAACCACGAGTGGCCATGGATGGCAGACATATGCGATGTACTGCGTATCTTTGAGGAGTCCACCAAGAAGGTCAGCAGCGAGGACGCTATAGTGAGCGTAACCATCCCGCTCCTATGCGTCCTTAAAGAATCGCTCATCGCAATAAGGGAGAACGCATTGCACGCAGAGGAGACGGGGGTAGGAGGAGACGCAACGGAGCTACACAGTCAGACCACACTTTTGTCTGCTTCTCGGTGGCAGTTGCAGGAGGAGGAGGAGGATGAGGAGGAGGAGGACGACGTGGAGGTGGCTGTGGAAGAGGAGGAGGATGCTGGCGGCGAGGGTAGCAGTCAGGCTGTGTGCGTCCCATTGGTTCAGCGCGGATGGGGCGGAGAGGAGGCGGAAGAGGAAGAGGAGGAAATGGCAAGTGATCCTTCTGGTGGGGGCAGTGACGTCATGCCTATTCAGAGTCTGGCACACATGGCTGACTTCATGCTGGGCTGCTTTTCCCGGGACACACGTGTTGTCCGGATAGTGGAGAACAAACTGTACTGGGTCTTCGCACTCCTGGACCCCCGGTATAAAGATAACGTCTCCTCTTTTATTCCGGTAGAGGAGAGGACGAATCGATTGCTGGAATACCAGAGGGAACTCGTGCAGAACATGATGGAGATTTTCCCACCCACCATCGCTGGCGGCAGAGAGGAGAGGGTCTCCCAGAGTCCCACAACATCGATCAGGCCCACAGCCACCAGGGGAACACTCTCCAAGGTGTGGGACACGTTCATGGCACCCCCTCGTGCAACTTCCATCACTGCGGGGCCCGCTATCAGCAGGAGGGACAAGTATCGGCGGATGTTGCGGGAGTACCTGGCAGACCGTACCCCTGTCCTCCCCGATCCCTCGGCGTCCTACACTTACTGGGTCTCCAAGTTGGACACGTGGCTGGAACTGTCCCTGTACGCCTTGGAGGTGCTTGCCTGCCCTGCCGCCAGCGTGCTATCAGAAAGGGTGTTCAGCGCAGCCGGGGGCATTATAACCGATAAGCGCAGCCGCCTGTCAACCGACAGTGCCGACAGGCTGACGCTAATCAAAATGAACAGCAAGTGGATTGACCCGGACTTTGCTTCTCCAACAGTGGAAAGCAGCCAAAAGTGAAGTGCCATCTGTATGAAGTGCCATTTCCTCCTCCACCTCCTCCTCCTCCTCCTTAACCGCCGTAGAATTGCTCCGTAAAAAAAAAATATATATTTATGGCTCACCTCTTGGGCCTACAAGCAATTTTTATCATGGCTCACCTCTTGGGCCTACAAGCAATTTTTATCATGGCTCACCTCTTGGGCCTACAAACAATTTTTCTCATGGCTCACCTCTTGGGCCTACAAACAATTTTTAAGAGGTCTCACCTCTTGGGCCTACAAACAATTTTTATTATGGCTCACCTCTTGGGCCTTAATACAATTGTTAAGAGGTCTCACCTCTTGGGCCTACAAGCAATTTTTATCATGGCTCACCTCTTGGGCCTACAAGCAATTTTTATCATGGCTCACCTCTTGGGCCTACAAACAATTTTTATCATGGCTCACCTCTTGGGCCTTAATACAATTGTTAAGAGGTCTCACCTCTTGGGCCTACAAGCAATTTTTATCATGGCTCACCTCTTGGGCCTACAAGCAATTTTTAACATGGCTCACCTCTTGGGCCTACAAGCAATTTTTATCATGGCTCACCTCTTGGGGCCTACAAACAATTTTTAAGAGGTCTCACCTCTTGGGCCTACAAACAATTTTTATTATGGCTCACCTCTTGGGCCTTAATACAATTTTTAAGAGGTCTCACCTCTTTGGCCTCCACTTAATTTTTTCGAGGGCTCACCTCTTGGGCCTCCATATAATTTTTTCGAGGGCTCACCTCAAGCTAACTTTGCGCACTCATTAAAATATTTTCACAACAAGGACCTAAGAGCCCTCGATGGGAGAGCTTTGTGTGGGGGCCTGTTATAGGGAAGAGATGCGGCCCTGCGGGCTCTAGCCTGCCTTCTCCATGAGCCTCTGGCCAGCCCACGGCCTCTTCCTGCCTTTTGCGGTCCTACGCATCCCTCAACATCCCCACTGCTTTACCTGCTAGACATGACACTGGGCCAGGTCGGGTCACTGACTTCGTCATACTCAACCACCTCCTCTTACACTGCCTCACTTTGCTCCAACAGCCTCCCTTGCTGGCAACTGTGTCTCATCATCGTCCCTAATCATTTTACACTTTAGTGCCCGTTCCACACCACCATCAGCTAGAGATGGAGCTTGCTCCAGTGTTTGGGCATCAGAACAAACAAAATCCTCAGATAGCTCCTGCGATTCTTGCATGGGTGGGAACACTGGGTTGATAACATTGGGCAGGGTGGGAGGAAGGAGGGTCAGAGTGAGGTCCCTGCAGTTTCTGCAGGCTATCGACGAGACTGGACTTTGTGGACTTGACTGGGTGGTGGACAGATTTAACAAATCTAGAAGGAGAAGGAGGGGTTTGCCGAGCTGTCTGTAAGGGTTGCGGAAATCCAGACAGAACCAAGGCCCAAAACTTGGGTGGGGGTAGCAGGTTTGCCCGTCCCCGCCTCCACAACATTCACCCAGTGTGCTGTCAGGGAGATGTAGCATCCCCGGCCTCAAACCAAAGTGTTGGTGGTCAAATGGCCTTTTGCAGTAACCGTGTTACTCGGGCGTGGATGATGTTTTGGGACATGTGCCTGGGCAAGGCAGGGATGGCACAGAGGGAAAAATAGTGATGGCTTGGATTGCTTTCCCCCTTGCCTATGCCATCTGTGGTTGTCATAGGCAACGTGATTTTAAGGGGTGCAGAATTTATCTTCTTTTTTGTCTAGTTTGGCTTGGGGTCCATGGCAATGTAGAGGAAAGAAGGTTTCCTTGTATGGTCTCACTTTACAGAGAGGTTATATTGTCTTTGGAGTGTATTGTTGAGAGGCTGTGATAGTGGCGTAATAGTGCGACTTGGGCACGTTATATGCACCCAGACATGCTTCCCCTGCTGTCCCAGTTGCATTCCAGCAGTGTTGGCATCCTTTTCTGAGGTTTCAGGGTGGACTTGGTGACCTCCAAGTGGTCGAATTGAGATTTCCAAGTGGCGAGCATTTTTTTCCCATAGACTTTAATGGGATTCGATATTCGGTCGAATAGTCGAATATCGCGGTCTATTCGAATCGAATTTCGAACTTTCTAATATTTCACTACTCGCTCATCTCTAATAGCAAACACTCAGCGGCCATGGTGCCCGCTGCTCATACCAGTAGGCACCATTTTTAAATGCCCGGCTGACAACGTAAGTTTACTCTCACCGGTTGGGAAGGGGTTAACGTACAAGCCCTCACATGAGATTGGGCCACTGAATGGGAAGAATATGATTAGACAGAGAGGCCTGGGTATACCTGATTAAATTTTTCAAAACTTCGCTCACTTCTAGTTTTAGGCTTTGCTATGCTGCTATGCTTGCCTGTACCTTAACGGTTAGCAAGACTATGGCAAGATTGGCTTTCAGCCACTGAACAAACTGTAAAGAACAATATTTCCATTTACTGACAACAAGCAGAGATGTTGTAAATGGAGAATAATTTACACAAAGCATACTGAAGTTAGCATAATTTATATGATAATTAGAGAGAAACTATTGTCAGGAAAGAAGACATCAAATCAAGTTTGTATATGTTAATCTCACTTATCTCCTTATATTATAAAAATGAGTTTCTGTTTGTCCATCTGTCTATGATAGACTATTGTGTTGCACTGCAACATGGGACATGCTGCGACTGCGACAGTAGCAGAAAAATCTATTGTGTCGTGTCACAGCATGTCACACAGCAACACCATAGCCTATCATTATAAAAATTGTTGCCTGACATTGGTGCGACAAAATGTCGCACAACACATGTCGTTGTGTAGCCCTAGCCTTAAAGGGACAAGGCGCTGTGGAAGTCACTGTTAAGATGACAGGGGCTACTATTAATGGGACAGCTGCTGTGGAGGTCACTGTTAAGGGGGCAGGGGCCACTATTAAAGGGACAGCTGCTGTGGAGGTCACTGTTAAAGGGGTAGGTCGCTGTGGAGGTCACTGTTAAGGGGGCAGGGGCCACTATTAAAGGGACAGCTGCTGTGGAGGTCACCGTTAATGGAACAGGGTACTGTAGCAGTCAGTGTTAAAGGGACGGGTGCTGTTGAGTTCTCTGTTAAGGGGGTAAGGAACAGTGGAGGTCACAGATAAGGGGATGGTCCCCTATGGAGATCAGTGTTAATGGGTGGAGTGCTGTAGAGGTCACTGTTAAAGAGGTGGGCCCCTGAGGAGGTCACTGTCAAAGGAGTGGGGTACTGTGAAACTCACTGTTAGGGGGCAGGCTGCTGTGAATGTCAAAGTTAAGAGGATGGCCTGCTGTGGAGGTCCCATTTTAAGGAGGTGGGGCACTGTGGGGGGGGGGGCTGTAGAGGTCACTGTTATGGGATACTGTTGATATGTTTTAACGACACACAGAAACATTAAATGAAATAGATGAAATATACCTGTGCAAAGCCGGGTCCTTCTGCGAGTCTCTTAATAAAAATGAGTTTCTGTCTGTTCTCTATGCGTGGCCAAACTACTGGACCAATTTTCACCAAATTCGGCACACAGGTACATCAGGTGTCCGGGAAGGATTTAAACCAGGTCTTAGCTCTCTAGGACGTACCATTCCTCAGATATTCTCAAAATATGATCTCCATTAGCCAATATTAGCCTGGATGCATTTCACTTCAAATCCCAACTGCCATTTTCTCCACATACATATCAGTTTCCATAACAACAAAGCCAGGTAATTAGCAGCTAGCTGAGGAGCTCAACTAAATAACAACCCAGCCATTTCTCTTCACTGTTTTAAAGGGGCAGAGCGCTTTGGATGACACTGTTAAAAGGGTATTCCGGTTACCAGAAATATAACTTATGTTTTAGACTAATTTTAGACTAAGACTGTTCAGTAGTAATAAAAGATATTTTCTTCCACTGCTAACCATTGCGTATCCTCATAAATTACCATGACATTGACCTGGCCACCCTCAAAATAAGGACTTAAAAGCACCCCCCCAACGTCCCGCTATACCACGCCCCCGACCCCGTGTGTTCATGCCCCTCCCACTCCACAGCGAATGGGGATTGAAAAAATGAAGGCAAAAATCAACTTCTGTCAGCTGCATTGACTTTCTCTCTGCAATGACACACAGAAACATTAAATGAAATAGATGAAATACATTAATTTCAGATTAAGACCGTTCAGTAGTAATAAAAGATGTTTTTTTCCACTGCTACTCATTGCGTGTCCTCATAAATTACCATGGCATCGACCTGTAAGTCAGGCCACCCTCAATAGAAGGACTTAAAACCCCCGCCATAGGTCTTGCTAAGTCACGCCCCCAACTTGGTCAGGCCACGGCCCTCCTACTCTGCAGCCAATGGGGATTGAAGGTAAAAATCAACTTCTGTCAGCTGCAGGGGTGGGAGGGAGGATGACTTTCTCTCTGCAATGACACACACAAACATTAAATGAAATAGATTAAATATACCCATGCGAAGCGATGTTTTCCTCCACTGCTATCCACTGTGTTTCCTCATAAATTACCATGGCAATGACCTGTAATTCAGGCCACCCTCAAAAGAAGGACTTAAAAGCACCCCCCAACCTCCCGCTAAACCACGCCCCCCGACCCCGTCAGTTCATGACCCTTCCACTCCACAGCCAATGGGGATTGAAAAAATGAAGGTAAAAATCAACTTCTGTCAGCTGCATTGACTTTCTCTCTGCAACGACACACAGAAACATTAAATTAAATAGATGAAATACACTAATTTTAGACTAAGACTGTCCAGTAGTAATAAAAGATGTTTTCTTCCACTGCTACCCATTGCGTGTCCTCATAAATTACCATGCCATCGACCTGTAATTCAAGCTGCCCCCTAAAGAAGGACTTAAAAGCAACCCCCCAAGGTCCCGCTAATTCGCGCCCCCAACCTGGTTAGGTCACGCCCCCTCCCACTCAGCAGCCAATGGGGATTAAAAAAATGAAGGTAAAAATCAACTTCTGTCAGCTGCATTGACTTTCTCTCTGCAACGACACACAGAAACATTAAATTAAATAGATGAAATACACTAATTGTAGACTAAGACTGTCCAGTAGTAATAAAAGATGTTTTCTTCCACTGCTACCCATTGCATGTCCTCATAAATTACCATGGCATCGACCTGTAAGTCAGGCCACCCTCAATAGAAGGACTTAAAACCCCCGCCCCAGGTCTTGCTAAGCCACGCCCCCAACTCAGCCAGGCCGCGCCCCCTCCCACTCCGCAGCGGGGATTGAAAAAATGAAGCTAAAATTCAACTTCTGTCAGCTGCAGGGGTGGGTGGGAGGTTGACATTCTTTCTGCAAGGATAACCAGAAACAATAAATGAAATAGATTAAATATACCCGTGCAAAGCGATGTTCTCTTCCTCTGCTACCCATTGTGTGTCCTCATAAATTCCCATGGTATCGACTAGTGTTGAGCGAACATGTTCGGCCAAATATGAGTTCCCTCCCCGCACGCTAATTAGCCAATTAGCGTGCAGGAAGGTACTGGCATTCACTGTAATGCCAGTAGCCATGTTTGCTACTGGCATTAAACTGATTGGATGGCCAGGAACGCGTCATCGGGTGCTATAAAGCACCCGGTGACATGTGACCGTCAGACCGAGCAGGGAGAGCTGCTGCAAGGAGGGACAGATAGTGTAGGGAGAGAAGCACGCTAGGCAGGGATAGAATTTCTGTTTCAAAGACCCAAAAGCCCTTTAAGGGCTATTATATCTTGCTGGCAAACTTTTTATTTTATTTTGGGGGTGTTAAACATAGCGCTAGGTGGCCTGCCATTAACGCCACCAGTGTAGCTGCTGCTTTGCTATTATTTCTGCTGTTAAGTCTGCAGTACCTCTTTTGCTTCTTGCTGTATAAGATTTGCACAAGGAGGAACACCAAAGTCCATAGTTATATCTGGCTGCTTTTTTTTTTCTTTTGGGGCAAAAAGAACGCAAGTCCACCCTGACACTACCACTACGTGCACAAAGTGTGCATTATAGCCTTTCTGTTGTCTATATAGCTGACATACGTTGCTATTTTTTCTACCATTATATTAGTCCGCAGTTCCTCAGCTGCATCTGCTGTATAACATTTGCGCAAGTAGGGACTTATACTGTAGGGATAGAATTTGGATAGGCAGGGCTAGTATTTCTATTCAAAAGACACCAAAGTCCATTGTTATATCTGGCTGCATTTTTTTTTCTTTTGGGGCAAAAGAACGCAAGTGTGCCCTGACACTACCAGTACGTGCACAAAGTGTGCATTATAGCCTTTCTGTTGTCTATTAGAGATGAGCGAGCACTAAAATGCTCGGGTGCTCGTTATTCGAGTCTAATTTTTCCGGATGCTCGGGTGCTCGTTTCGAATAACGAACCCCATTGAAGTCAATGGGAGACTCGAGCATTTTTGCAGGGGACCAAAGCTCTGCACAGGGAAGGTTGCGTGAAAACCTGGAAACCTCAGAAAATGATGGAAACACCACGGAAATGGACAGGAAACAGCAGGGGCAGCATGCATGGATGCCTCTGAGGCTGCCTAATCGTACCATTACGCCAAATTCTGGGCAACAGCCTGGTGGTGACCCTCAAGACAATTGTGCTGACCCAGACCAAGATGGACAAGGCACATGCCCATCACATGTTAGGGAAGCACCCAACTAGGTGCAACGAATGTCCATCACCGCCTGCGGGTGACACCACTGCCCATGCTGGCACTGCTGT
>ONZH01004357.1:0-31282 GCA_900303285.1 Rhinella marina
TATGGTCAACAAGTTGAAGTTTTGGAATAACATAAGAAAATAAAGCTGTGACCGACCCTTACCCGACTTAAGGTGTTGTGTGTTTTTATTGGCCGGCTGCGAGGGTGGTTTGGTGGGGGGTTTATAGAGTTCAGTCTCGGCAGTTGCAGTGCCCGGGGTGCCGTGGTTGCTACGGGATGCGACCCTTTCCCCCTCCAGGGCCCTCTAAGGTGATTTTCCTTTATGTCCCAGGGGTAGGAGTGCCAAGGGGTATTTAGGCCACTTAAGTCTTTGGTGGGATTGTCACGGTGTTCCTACCTCGTGAGATGAACAGGCCCCAGGCGGTGGCTCCGGCTGCAGAAAATTACTAGTAGTAATAATTGAGGGTCATCAGATGGGAATGATGCGCGCAGACTTTTGGGAATGGTCCAACGTAGTTTTATTGACTTAACTTTGAATGCAAATAACTCAGTTCATCCTTCAGCTTGGTGTCCAGCAAGTGCAGCTTATTGCTTATACTTGGCAGATTGCTTGGAATTCAAGTTTCAGGCTTCCTGTTCTAAGCTGAGGTTACCTCTTAAAGGGAACCTGTCATCTCCGAAACTCCCCCGGGAACTAGGAGTAAGAGATGTATAGTGTAAGTGATGCTGAATCCGAATATGTAATTTTTATCTTCATACTCTCTTATATTCTGACTCTGCGCTCCCACAATACCGCAGTAAAATGTACTCAGCTGGACTCCGGTGCTCACTCACATAATGGAAAGGACTCAAAGAAGAGTCCTCTCAATGTATTTTACTGCCGGTTTGTAGGAGCACAGCGTCGGAATGGAAGTGAGTATGAAGATAAAACTTATATATTCTGATTTCAGCATCACTTACACTATACCACCGCTTACTCTAGTTCAGGGGGTGTTTCGGAGATGACAGGTTCCCTTTAGTCTGGCTTCCCTGAGAGTATTGGGTGTGCCTTATTGCTGACTATATTACTCTGTCTTTAGGGTACAGCAGAGCTGAAGGTGCTCTGCTGTCCTGCACATGTCCTCCCCAATCAGGGTACAGGGGACAACTCCCTGACTAAACTGTCATTTCCTCCTCACTGCAGGAAGTTGGAATAACTTAACTTCTCTCCAGCAGAGGGGGTCAGAATGGACTAAGGACCGTACCATTCTGGTAAAAACTACATCTGAATCTGCCAGAGTATTTACTGACACCTGCTGGTCCACCAGATACATATAAATGACATTACATACACATATAGACTATTGCGCTACTATGCTGGTACGTTCCTGCCTTGTGAGTAGGGTGTCCGATCTCTGTTATCCCCTCTCAGCAGACGAACAACCTATGTAAACTGCACTAAGCAACCATTTCTGACTGACTCTGAATATTCTGGCCACGAATACCAAAGAAAGCATGGGTGTGTCTTCACTCTGTAAATCCCACCATTGTGAAATGAATGCCTGCAAACGGAAGGGTGGGCTTCATTCTGTAATCCCTTCCAAGCACCAAAGCCTGATAATGCTTTACGCTTTGTCACCATTGATGTCTTATCAGTAGCTGCAAGTTATTTTTTGCCTGGAGGCGGTGCTCAAGGCCTCAGGACATAGTGAACTAGGAGGAGGAATCTACCTGTCCTACCAGAGTTCCAGTGAGAGACTATTCTCTCCTGACACATATAAGACACATCTATAGCAGCGAGGATAACCCTGAAGGAATAAGAGAAAACTGCTTGTGGCTCTGACACCTGGCTACCATGAACCGTTAGTGTGAAACGCCCTCAGAGCAGCATATATATCTGAGGTAGAGACAAGTAAGGTGCTAACTATCTGGCTAAGTGCATGACCATACATTAAAGTGCATTGGAGGACACATTGTGGCACCTGCAAAGAAACACACACAATGGGCAATATTCTTGATCGTTGCTGAAAGTTAAAATATTAGTGCAAACATTTAAGTGCAAATATATTAAAAGCATAATATAGGATATCTGTGGTTACATTCAAGTCCATCTTTTCTTCTTCTTTGGCTTGAGACTGGAACAAAGTCCCAAATTCAATTGAAATTTGTAATCCACATGGGTAATAAAATAGGTTATAAATAGCTGAAAAGGTTTTTTGACAAACCCTTTTAAAAGTGATTTTCCAACAACCTGAAAAGGGGGTAAAAAGGATGTGGTGCGCAAACATGGCGCAACTTGGATTATTGCAGATGGGGGAGTCCAGTCACACGTGTCCATCATGGTGGAGACTTAAAACACGGGCAACAGAACAAATTAAAACATAGCCAACAGGTTCTCACCAGTCAGGGCTCAGTCCACGGGGTGGCTCCCATTAGTCCTGTAGTTCTTTGCCAGTACTTGAGTGCGGGCTACCCTTAGTGGAAAGCCGGCACATCCTCCTCGTCGCTGCTGGAGCTGAACGACATAAGAGGGCGCTCCTGCCTCTGATAGGCCTCACGGTAGGCAGTGGCCATTCCCCAGCGTCCTCTTAAAGATAGATGTGGCACTGGTCGGGGCAGGGTCCCAGTGGTCACACTGGTGACTGTGGTAGCCGTTTTGGAACGGACCCTGTAAGGCCCGGATGCTCCTGCCGGGCCCACTGGCGGACCGAACCTCGGGTTGTAGAGGCTCGGCCCAGGGCCTACCCCGGGCAACAGATGGGGCTGCTGGTGCCTCCTGCATCAGGTGGTAGGTGGCCAGGGGGTTGAAAATAAATTTGCTGCCTGTAACTGACCCACCAGGAACGCTGGCGGTGGAGGAAGCTCGGGAATGAGTAGCTCCGGCTCGCCGAGAAGAGGTCTTGCTCCTGGCTGACTGTCTCCCGCTTCATCCTCTCGTGGACAGTGAGTAAGGTGGCGGTCGTGGAGTGATCTTCCCATTCCTCTTGAGGTGCCTCTGGCCTCGGTGGTCTGGTGATGACCTTCACCCCGGTGGCAAAGGGCCTTGTAGGACTCTTCATAGGTGTGAATTCTACGAAGTCGCCCGCATGGAGGTTGTGTCGTGCTGAAGGGAGGTACGGCCTCTTCACGGAGCGACAATTAATGTACAGCTCCTCAGCGGACTCCTCGTCTGTGATGAACCCCATGCCATGGTCCACGCTGAACCAAAGCACAGTCCCGGTGCGCCTTTCGAGAGTCAGGTCACCACGTCGGGGGTTGTTCCAGCACCTCGACCATCCACTCTTCTACAACCCTTTTATAGTCCCACAGGGTAGTAACATTTTTAGTTACCGCAGCAGGAACGATGGGGTTCTGTCGGAGGTCGTTATGTCGGGGCTTAGGCAAGGTGGGACTCCGGCCACTCAGTTGTGGACTTCCTCCGCAGGCCCGGCCGTCTCAACTCGGACTTTGGGCTGGACATATGCTGGCTTCCTGAGTGCACCGCTGGTTGCGTCCATCTTCGGGAGCACGTGTGCGGCCTCGCTTGCAGGATCTCCAGCTGCTATCACCGGTAGATGAGGCACTTCGGGGTTCGGCACCAGCTGTGCTTTGCGGATAAGTTGGTCCAGGCGAACCTCCGCTGGTCTAGGTGTAGGCTCATATGGGTCGGTGCCCCAGACCATATCCCCCCAACTAGGGCCACGCTGACGGGACGCCATGTTGTTGCCTCTCTCTTTCTTCGCATACACCGGAGATGAAGGAGGAGCTAAGGGGTGGAGGTTCGCTCTCAATGCTCCCCCCAGCAAGTTCCTGGCGGGCTGGATTAGATTTTCACGCGCTACAGGGGGCCGTGCCATGGTTTTCACGCTCTTGAGGGGACGGTTTCTTTGCTTCAGCATGAAGAAGCTGCGCCACTAGTGAGAAAATGGCGTTGTTAACTCTTCTGGTGCCGGCGCGCAGCGTTTTGCGCCGTCTGCACCGCAGCAACAGTGTCAAAGTCATTTTTCAGTAGACATCTGTCAGGTTTTCTGACTAATTCTTTGGCCTTGTAGATAAAAGGCTATTAGTTTAAAGTCTGTTTTAGGGATGGTTGAGCTGTGGCCAAAACGGTACAGGCACTTCAGACTCATCCTGTTCGTGACGCTAATGAGTACATATTCAGTTAAGTAGCGTACCTTTGACAACGCTACACTGTATGTTCGTTACTTGAGTAGGAATGTTCGCAGACGCAGTGTATGCGTACGCTAATGCGTACATATTCAGTTAAGTACCGCACCTTTGACAACGTTACACTGTATGTTCGTTATTTGTGCGGGAATGTTCGCATTAGCGTACGCATTAGTGTAAATTCTCTAATATGCGTATATTTTGCGTCGCCATTGTTGAAGTCACTTGGATTTTTTCCATTTTTCTTTGTAATAGCAACTGCAAGTAAACGAACTATACCCTATCTGACTCCCATTATTGTAGAAGCAATTATTCAGCCGTTATAGCAAGGTTCGTTTTAGGTTCGGTTCGTACGAATCCGAAATTCAAGAAAGTTCGCCGAAGCGAAGCGAACCGAACTTTTCAAAAGTTCGCTCATCCCTAGTGCCATAGAGTCTATGATCCTTTTAAGACTGGTCATCTCTATTGGTCTTTCAATATACTTCTCCCTTGCATCTAGTGTGCTTTCCGGAGATGTTCTAGCTCTATCCTGGGCAGATCCAGGTCCAGGATGAGCTTGAGTGTCAGCTTCTGCACAGTTCTTCCTTCTCCTAGCTCTAACTAATCTAGCCTGAAACTAAACTGCCTACAATGTTCTGGACTCCTCTGTATTTACAGGGTGACACCAGCCCCTTATATTGGTGGCTAAGAACGTGGCCTTTATTACTATGTGTATACAGAAATGATAGCATAAGTATAAATTACAGAGAAATATATTTGCACTTTCCTTTGCAGTTTGCAGTGTACCACAGATTTGGAGTGCGATGCTGCTCATCAGCACTCTAATACTGTGGTTGAAATAAAGTGGTTTTACTTGGAACAAACAGCAACCAAGATTTTTTTTATCGAGGAGGATACAGGGCTAAATGATGCATTAAAAACCATAGCAAATATAGAGAACTAGAGGAGCTATAGCGCCATCTGTTGTCTGCTTTACATAGTCCCTTCAGCTTAAACTACACCTCTTTCCTTCCACGTCTCCCTCTCTAGCCTTCACCGTTTCACACTAAAGAGGCGTCTTTTAGATAACAAAACCAATCACTAAGAGTCTGTAGGCAAGAAAAATGGTATGTTTTCCTAATTCCTAATAAGAGACAAATATCATCCCCAAATGAAAATATCACTGAAAATGATGGCAGTGTAGAGTCTCTATGAGTAAAGATATGAAGAAAATCACTGAGATGTAAAAATTAAGGTTTATTGTAGACTACGTACAAGTAGAAATGGTGAAACAAAGAGGAAAAGCACTAAGCAGTACAACATTGTCACTATGGGTGATATTAACAATTGGCAATGCAAAAAATTCACAAAACAGTGGTTCGAGTTAGTTAAAAGGGTAATCAAATTGTATCCACAGTATTGGGGATAGCTACAAATTAGCTTTAACCTGACTTATCTTGAAAAAAGGTCACCAGTACCCCTCTGAGACTCCAAAACAAACAGAGCGGAAGGTCCGGAATGTGAACAGCTTCTCCATTTATCTCTATGGAATTCCAGAAATAGCTGAGCCCTCTGCCTGGCTTTCTCTGAAACTCCCGTACAGATGAATAGAGCAGCACTGAGCATGCTTGACCAGCTGTTCCATTGATTTCGGGGCTTCAAGGAGTGAGGGTATCTTTTTTTCCATGATCGATATAGAGGTAGGATCCCACCAATCTAATATTGTGTATAGGGGATAACTTTAAAGGGGTTCCCCAGGAATTAAAAAAATAAAAATACTTAAATATTATTTTATAATAAATATATTCACAAATACCTTTCATTAGTTATAATGGCTCATTTTGTCTAGGGAGCAATCATTAGTAGAAATAAAATGGCCGCCGTCCTATCAATACACACAAAACCTGTCCTAATCACACAGAAGGACAAGTTACTTCACAACACTGAGCTAAAGAGCTGCCTCATCTTCTTCTCCGCTCTTCTTGTCAGGAATCATGATCCTGAATACAGGTGAATCTCTGTGGGAATGGAGAAGATAATTAGATATGAGAGGAGGGTGGGGTGTGGCTAATGAGAAGCAGCACTTGTATGCAGTCTCCATTGCCACAACCCCACATTCCCACAGTCTGTCCTGTCAGTCCTCTTTGTACTTTATGTCTCTTCATAAACTAAATTCCCCAGATATTCAGCTAAAGTTCATATCATCTGTATTCCGGATAATAATCCCTGACAAGCAGACCAGAGAGGAGGATGAGGCAGCTCTGTAGTTCAGTGTTGTAAAGTAACTTGTCCTCATGTGTGATCAGGACAGGTTTTGTGTGAACTAATGGGACAGCGGCCATTTTGTTTTCCCTGATGATTACTCCCCAGACAAAACGAGCCATAAAATAAGGTAAAGGTATTTGAGAATATATTTATAAGAAAGTAATATTTAAGTATTTTCATTTTCTTAATTCCTGGATGAACCCTTTTAACAAAGGGAATACCCCTGTAAAGTTAAGCCAGCAAGCTTTAAGTTTCTTGGATTTTGCTTTTTTGGTGACCTTTATGTTTTATTTTTATTTTTTAGTTTATTTTTTTTTAAGTTAATTTATGGAAAGAGAGCATAAAATGATTGCAAGACATATTTTTCTTCCTGGTGAGTCTGCATTCTGCCATCCTGCAATTAACATTTTGTAATTAAAAGACCTATTTTTTTGCAAGCCTTGCATATTCTGTGAAAATGAACTTTAAAGATGTATCCTAAGGATAAACAGAGCTTCAACTAAAAGGACTGCATTATGCTCAGACCGGTAGTTGACTGCGCGGCTAACAGCAAGCAATTGGGAATTTTATTATGTAGCAGTCACTGACTAATTAATAGTTTCAGTTATTTCTGAGCCATAGATCAATGCTGCGCTCTCCTGTTTACCGCATTTTATCTTCTGCTCAATTTTTCCCCCCTTCTTTTATTCATTTCAGAGAGAGATATTACTTTGTTTAGCTTTTTTCATGTGCTTCATAAAATAAGATGACTTGAGGCAGTAATATACAGATTTTTCCCACCTAAAATTGTTACCAAAATACAATGTGGTTACTCGACTTGAAAAGGCCCTATATCATTCCCCTAAGTTAAGAATTCTTGGCACAAATTCTATTTTCATTACCTTACAGAATGAAAGCAAAAGCATGATGTATTTTGGGAAGATTACGTAGCCTCCCCATAGATCTTGTCTTGTAGAGAGAACCTTGTACAGCTCACAGTGCCCATTGAGAACAGGATTAGGACAAACCTAGGTTGGGAAACACCTGTTCTATGGGCCACATAAGAGCTTCAGGTGTAAAGTTTAGGGTATGCCAGGAGCGGACTTTGAGGGAGGGAATCTTTGTACCTGGAGAACCCATGTAAACCCATTCATCAGAATTCACTCAGAGTCAAAATATTATTTTTCTGCCGCAAATAGTTAAACGAGAGAGATAGAAGTTAATATGTACCAAGCTCCCTGGTATTGGCTACAGACATTTTAAAGGACACTACCATTAAAAATGTTCTTAGTACATATGGGGATAAGTGACTCAATTAGAGCATCACACATTACACTGCAAGTTTGGCTAGTATATTTTATTTAGGACTATCAAGAGAACAACAATATAGTCATGCAGACATCCCAATTCTCCATCTACAATTATACTAGCAGATAACATCTTCCTCTTACAGCAGCAGTAAACTATCAATGGACCTGTCCATATAGGAGTTTCTCTCTTTGTTGACCGCTACAAAAGGGCGAAATTTTGTATTTAAATTTGCCTAAATGAAAAGGAATAGCAACCAAACATTCTTAAAAGAATATTTTTTACGAATATCGAGTTTAAAAAATAACCTTTTCTGGCAGAAATGTTCCTCAATATTTGAATATTAGGTGTTAACTTTGAAAGCTGGAATATTATACATTAACCCATAACCACACTAGAGCACCTTGAATAATTGTAGTCTGTATTACACCAGTGTAAAATCAGCAGGGACATTACAGGAGTACTTTCACTTGGGCTTTGTTCACACTTGTGTTGTGGCTTCTGTTCATAACTAGAGATGAACGAATTTTCAGAAAGTTTGATTCGGCTGCTTTGCTGAATTTTACAAAAAAAAAATTCACTTTGTGATGAATTACTTATTCACGAAGTGCATTTTTTGTAAGTAGCGGTGCAATGACAGGGAGCTGCGATAGAGCCGCCCCCCGTCATTGTACCCCTCAGAT
This sequence comes from Rhinella marina, assembly GCA_900303285.1. Classification (NCBI taxonomy): domain Eukaryota; kingdom Metazoa; phylum Chordata; class Amphibia; order Anura; family Bufonidae; genus Rhinella; species Rhinella marina. The sequence goes on from ONZH01004357.1 coordinate 8,240, forward strand.
GCCACGTTCATACATGATTGCGGCATCTGAGTGTAAAAACAGTGTAAAATTTACAGTTACCACCTCCATATGCTCCCGATGGGTTGGCCGCTGCCATCTTGTTTGAAGATCTGGCGCAAAATAACAGCAGGATTTTGACCAAGATCTTCAATCAAGATGGTGGCTGGCGGCCCGTCTCAAGCAAATGGGGGAGGTAAGTATGATTTTTTTTTTTTTTTTTTACACTATTTCAGGTTAAATTGATTCGCTACAACGAAGAACGAGGAAATTCGGCTTCAAGACAAATCAAATTTATCCTGAAATTCAGATCAAATTCCACTTCATGGCATTCTATTCGCTCATCAGCCCTCTGTCAGATCCTTCATACGACTGTTGCCACCTGATTTTATGCACCCCATTGACTTATTATGGGGTCTCTCATTTTGGTGTGAAAAACAGCGCTTTATGCAGCACTAATTGTCCCATGACACATGAAAAAAATCTGCAATGGGAGCTCTGAACAGAATCTCCGATGCCGCTGTGAACAGAGGTTAACCTGCAAACTAACTTGTGAAATAATGTAACAATAATGTAACATAGTAACATAGTAACATAGTTTATAAGGCCAAAAAAAGACATCTGTCCATCCAGTTCGGCCTGTTATCCTACAAGTTGATCCAGAGGAAGGCAAAAAACCCCTGTGAAGTAGAAGCCAATTTTCCCCACTTTAGGGGGGAAAATTCCTTCCCGACTCCAATCAGGCAATCAGAATTACTCCCTGGATCTACGACCCATATCTAGTAACTATAACCTGTAATATTATTACCCTCCAGAAATACATCCAGGCCTCTCTTGAACTCTTTTAGTGAACTTACCATCACCACCTCCTCAGGCAGAGAGTTCCATAGTCTCACTGCTCTTACCGTAAAGAATCCTCTTCTATGTTTATGTACAAACCTTCTTTCCTCCAGACGCAGAGGATGTCCCCTCGTAACAGTCATAGTCCTGGGGATAAATAGATCATGGGAGAGATTTCTGTACTGACCTCTGATATATTTATACATAGTTATTAGATCTCCCCTCAGTCGTCTTTTTTCTAAAGTGAATAAGCCTAATTTTGATAATCTTTCTGGGTACTGTAGTCCACCCATTCCAGTTATTACTTTAGTTGCCCTCCTCTGAACCCTCTCCAGCTCTGCTATGTCTGCCTTGTTCACAGGAGCCCAGAACTGTACACAGTACTCCATGTGTGGTCTGACTAGTTGTAAAGTGGCAGGACTATGTTCTCATCATGGGGATCTATGCCTCTTTTGATGCGACCCATTATCTTATTGGCCTTGGCAGCAGCTGTCTGACACTGGTTTCTGCAGCTTAGTTTACTGTTTACTAAAACTCCTAGGTCCTTTTCCATGTCCACAGTGTTACCAGTGTTTTACCATTTAGTATGTACTGGTGACTGTGATGTATATACCCTATTATATCATCTAGCAAATAAGGTATTAATAAAACATACTCGTGTGCATGTGCAAATAGGAAAGAAAGAGTTAATTGCAGTTGATTTCCTACAATTGTATTACTCCGGTTTCTGTATTTTTTCCTATTACCTTGATCACTGACTCAGACATGGTGCATCGTGACTGTATTTTCTATATAAATATAGTTCATGCTAATGGATTTGATATGCTCTGTTTGAAATACCTTTTGTATGAAAAGCTTCAAACTATAAACTGACATTTTTTATTTTTAAGTTTTAAAAATATTTTGTAATCTTATTGATTAACAGAACCCAATTTTATTTCTGGAAAATATTTAAGAGTTTGAACTCTTTAAGACTCTGTTCACATCTGTGCCATGGCATTGGTCTGCATGTATAGACAGATCTGTCATACAGTGTGGTCCATTGGGATTCTGTGTTTGTCCTTCAACAAAGGGGTTTTGTGGGGAGAGAAAATTTGTTTTAAAAGTGACCAGAATGGGTTTAAAATAAAAATAAAGCATTACTCACCCTCATCGATCCCTCACTGCTGCCATTGAAATGCTGCCCTGGTTTCTATTGCTCTTTACTTACTGCTCAGATGCTTTGCCAAGGTACACTATCATCACTATCATCAGTACAGCTTCCCTGCTTTGCGCTCCAGTCCATGCTTTGCAGGCACAAAGCTCAAAACTTGTACCTTGCTTTTATGGGTCACAATCAAGATTCCCTGCATGGTGAAGCATCAGTTATGTCACTGTTCACATAACGTGAAAATAATGTGACCATACCAGGGGTGGTAGCTCCAGGGCAATGCCCACAGAGGGATTACAGAGAAGTTAGTAGGCAGGAGGCACCTTGGTGCAACTTTTCACCTTTTGAGGTTCACAGGCTGGATGGTTATAACCTCTCTCAAAGTGTGGCAGCAGAATTATATATAGACAATATAAATGGCATCAGAACCTACCAGCCTGCTAGTGCGGTCTTATTGGATGAGACTTTAATGGCTCTTCCATGGCTTGTGGCAGCAAAGGGCATTCATCCATTCAACATGCAATCAGTTAAATCCATCTCAGATATACTCGTTTAGGATATGCCCCCTAATGTCTGATAGGTACGGGCTCCAAGTGATTGACATGCAATCTGTAACTCATTAACAATACAGTCTCTGGTGATAACATGCAAAGAAATATCTCGCAAGGAAAGAGAATCATCTCGCTAGCGCCAACTTGTGGCTCCTTGTGAGTCACAATCGGACTTTTAAACAAGCCAAGGGAAAATAGCAAGGCCAGATATCTATCTGTAAACAGGTGTTTTAGAGTGCTTGCCCGTCATCAGTACTGAGTAGAATTTTGGCTGGTAGGGCGATGAAGCCTCTGGTGACTTAATTCATTGTTGGTTCGCACTCTCTTATTGGCAGCTTCCTGTCATCATTGACATCCTACATGATGGTACCTAGTGACTCTCCGGTGTCTCTGGTTTCCCAGGCAGGGCGGCAAGAACCAACAAACTCTCCGAACCTTTTTCTCCAATCAGCAGCCCTGAACATGTCCTGGCTCTGACCCAAACCTCTGACTATTCTTTTAGTAAAAGAAACAGGTCCTTTAACCCTTTCGCGCCCGGAGGTTTTTTTTCGGTTATGCATTTTCGTTTTGCGCTCCCTGCCTTCAAACAGCCATAACTCTTATATTTTTTCTGTTCACATAGCTGTATGAGGGCTTATTTTTTGCGAGACAAGTTGTACTTTCCAACGCCACCATTTAATATTGCATATGGTGTAGTGGGAAGCGGGAAAAAAATTCCAAACCGGGTGAAATTGCAAAGAAAACGCTATTCCGCTACAGTTCTACGGGTTTCTTATTTACAGAGTTCGATGTGCATTAAAACTGATCGGCTACTTTCATTCTACTGGTCAGTACGAATCCGGCAATACCTAATATGTATAGTTTTTCCTGCGTTTTCATAGTGATAAAATAATTAGAAAGTTGCCCTTTTTTTTTTTTTTTTTCCTTGTCAAATCTTGACCCCTATAACTTTTTGGTATTTATGTGTACAGAGCTGTATGGGGGCTCATTTTTTGCGGGACGATCTGAAGTTTTATTGATACCATTCTGGGGTGTGTATGACTTTTTGATCACTTTTTATTTAATTTTTTTTAGAAAAAAAAGTGACAAAAAACGGCAAATCGCCATTTTGGACGCTTTTTTCCGGCCACACAATTCGCCGTATTGGAATTTTTTTTTTATATTTTAAAAGTACGGGCGTTTTCGGTCACGGTGATACCCATGATGTCCTATATTTATTGTTATTTAGGTATTTATTTTTTTAATTATACGGAAAGGGGGGGTGATTTGAACTTTTATATCTTTTTTATTTTTTATATATTTTTAACATTTTTTTAAAATTTTTTTTACTATTTGAAAGGTCAAATATGGGCTGATATATTGTGGCTTTTTTTTTTTTTCTTTATGAGCAATCATGGATTTTATAGACTCAGAAATCCATGAATTGCTCATTTCTTATCCTGGCCTGCCATCTAGTGCCAGAATAAGAATTGCACTTTGAAAACTGTAATCCCTCACCAGCGAGGATTACAGTTTTCATATGGTGTACAGACACCCCGATTGGCCTCCAGGAAGACGCCGCCGATGGCGGTAAGTAGCGGCAAGTCTCTGCTGTTAGAAACAGCAGAGACTTGCCGGCCATGACGCCCGCCGCACCCGCGAGCGGGCGTCATGTGCCCGCATCGCCCCAGCGCCGTACATGTACGCCGCTGGGCGCGAAGGGGTTAATTAAGTTAGTCACCTCCTACCATCTGCAGCTCACATCACTGACCTGAGGACCTGCACAAACTGGTCATATGACCAGAGGTCCTGCATAGACCCTGATTAAAGCAAAAAATGAGCGCCAAGACACACGCAACGGTCATTATTATTGTCCCTTAAAGAGGCAGAGTGCTTAAACTTTAATTATTTTTTCATCAACATAGACATATGAGGTCTTTATTTGTTTGCAGTAAAAGCTGTACTTCTTGTTGTTTTTACTAAGCTCACTGTTTGGTAAAAGTGACATGTTATCTTTATTCTGTAGGCCAGTACAATGACACAATAGCAAATATATATATATATAGTTTCTTTAAGGTTTATATGTTTTTAAAAATGAAACTACTACTACATATTTTTAAACTCATATTTCATTTTTTAATTATTTATTCTTGGATGTTGCTGTCCAAGGACTTGTTTTTGCAGGCAAACTGTACTTTTTATTGGCACCATTTTGGGTTTTATATGACTTTTTACTTTTTTAGCACTTTTTACTCCCTTTTTTGCAAGATCAGATGATCAAAAGGAAGCCATTCTGGCATTCTGATTTTTTTTTTTTTTTTGCAAAGGTAAGTGAATGGGATAAATAAATGATATTAAGGCTTATAGGGTCATAGAGAATGGAGGGCTATTAACTAAGAGTATTCCCTGTTTTGGCGAATTAAGCATATCCATGCATTTAAATGGCTGGTATGTAGCAGCTGCAGGAAAAGTACATACTTAAATGCAGCATAAAATGTTAACATAATGAAAAAAGCGTTGTCTTCATCAGACAATCCCTTTAACAGCTGGAGGAACAGTGAAGAAAGTATTCCCACTAGAGTTGCCAACTGACCAGTAAAACATTTGTTCTGCTTATGAGTATCTACTCTGACTCCAGATATAGCTTAGGAGTCTCTGCACTATGTCACATATGGACTCAGTGTTGGGAGGGGTACTTCCCAAGCAATGTCAGTATGCTTGGTGACACACCTGTATTTTAGCTCTTACTCTGTCTCCACCTTTACATTGTCTTGCTAGGTCTTGAACCCAGGACCTTCTGCATTGTAGATAGATACTCTGACCATTGAGCCACAAAGTCCAACAACATTAGTGATAAAGATGATTTTTGCTGACTAAAAAGCTTCAAAATGTTCTTCCCATGTTTAATGTATTCTCATGTACAATATTGATAATGATAAATCTGGATGTACACCAGTACATACAGTGGCTGGGTTTGGGGTGGCCCCAATGCTACGCTGGGTCTGCCGTACACTGTTGAGGTGTCACCACATGTTGCTGTTCTCCAGAAGGGATGGTAAGGCGTGGTACACCCCAATGTGAAATAAGTCCAGAAAGTCAGGCTCTGCAGTAAACCAGTGTTCTTCTTTACTGGAGGAATTCAGGTGCACAACAATACAGGTGAGGCATAGGGCTGTGTTCTCCAGTCTCCTGGATGCTGAGGAAAGGCCTGAACTAGATGTCTCTTTATGTCTCAGAAAGCTGGCAGAAGGCTTGCTAAAGTGGACCCTTCTAGTGGGAGGGGTGGAGTGGAGAAACTCAGCACAAACAGATGCAAAGTTACTACTCTCGTCTGTCATAGACTTACCTTAGAGCCTCAATAATACTCAAAGGCAATGACACAGCAGTTTTTCCTGACAAAACAAGTTTCCAGACATAACAACATCGCTAAACCAGACATTCAAAAGGTCAGTCTGTCTGGTTTTGGTGGTAAACAACTCAGGCTTTTCTCTCCATAACATGCTCTTCTTTAAACCCTATTGTAGCTGTGGGAAATGGGCAGCTTTTCATTCAAAGTCCCAAAAGTCTCTCAGTATTCATTAACCCTTTCCACAGAGCCTCGCAAATACAGAGCAAATGAGCAGGATATTTAACACAAGATATAAAATGAAGTTACACAGTATTAAACAGTACAAGTTTAAGTGAAATAAAGTATGAATTGTATAGCTTTGCATAGGGGAAATGGGCAAATGTTCACACTTCAAATTATCCCTGCTCCAGGGCACTACATACATTGTATGGATGCTTTTTTAAGCAGAATTATAATTTTATATTCTTTTTACTGATTTCAAAATATTTAAATAGCAGAAAATAAATTACAAAAGTCACAAAACCATTCATTATAAGAAGTGAACAATTACATTAGCGGAAGTGCCATGTCCATGACTTTTTGTGTTGTTTCCTAATATTGTCATTGCTGGGTTTTTGAACTCAGGACCTTCTGTATTTCATACAGGTACTTTCTTTGTATGTATTCCATGCACAATGTACTGGTATCTACAGCTACAGCTCTATATATCACCTGATGGAGAGCACTGACTATAAAATGAGTGCCTCCTGACAGTCCACACTGACTATAACAGAATCTGGTTTATTAGAAAATCTGATATTTTACTGGACAAGCACACACAGCATGCTTTGCTATTCTGTCCTGTAATTTTAACAGAATGTGCAAAGAAAAGCTCCTGACAGATCATCCAGTACAGGTGGACGTCCAAACATAACAGGGACTTTTGTGCATGTAATCACCCCCCCCCCCATCAGTCATAGCATACTTTCTCCCTGATTGTTGCATACTTGCTCCCTAATTTTTCCATATCAGTAGTGAGAAGTGAGATCACTTGCTATCTTATCCCATCTACATCTAATTAGGCCATTTTCTGATGCCAGCCCCAAATAATTACCATTGTCCAGATCAAGTCTCCATGTTACACTGTCCTCCTGTCCATACTGAGAGCTCTTCTTTCGGTAAATGTTACATGCTGCAGTAATGGGTGACTAATTCTAGAAGAGGTGAAAAAAAGCGCAAACTCAAAATATGATCAAACCAATGGTGCAAAACAACACCCAGTGTTAAGTCGCATCCCCAAAACCAAACCCCTTTTTACACATGTAAACTGGGCTTATATTTTTTGTTGGGAAATGTGGCAACCCTAAGTCCTACCCAGTTGAATGAAACTGAATCAAAGTACATGCACAAAACCTTGAAGGTTATGGTACTTTGCATTGAGGATATTCTATTTCAGCTTCACTCTAGCAATAAGCAGGGTCTCAAGCTTTTAAACCCTCATGATATGCCCACACCGCACTTGTCTTCACTACAATACCCCTTTAATAAGTTCATAAAAACACAAATCAGTATCTCTGCAATCATTTTTTGTACATTCTCCTCTCTCTCTCACCATTACCTCTTCTTGTATCTCAGTTCATGTCCTTTGTTGCAGTTGTATGTGGCATGAATTGTAAAATTCAATCCACTTCAAATCACAAAGCAATTCTGCAATGAGGGACATGCAGAGACTGCAGAGCAGCCATGTGAGCCTTTTGTTGGCTATGACATTCTATGACATAAGATCAAAACCTGGTCTCCTGCAATCTCCCACAATACTAAAGGTCCTCTGCGCGGCAGAGCAATCCTGTTTTTTTAGACCTGTAAATTATGCCAGGATAAGCCTGCTAAAACTCTGTGATGCTTTATAAAGCAACCGTCAGGAAAACCTAAAGTCATACATCAAATTTTCATAATTTAATTGACAAAAATTTGCTGTATTAATTGTACAGTCTTTACCTTAAAGGGAAAAAACATTAGTAAAAAAACTGGAACAATTCATTTCATAACTGCATGCAATAAATGCTGCGTATAATCGAAATTTAACCCCACGGAATTAATGTTTTGGAGGTTTTTTGTTTTTTTTGTTCTTCTAACAAAAGGTTGAAACACAATATTATTTTTGCATGTGGCTGTGCAGAAAAGAATTCTAATTATACGGAAAATAGTTTCTGAAACTCTTAAAGCGTTCAACTTCATAATTATTTGAACAATCATTCACTGCCATCTGGTGGACAAATGGCTAATTGCACCTAGCAAAAATGTTTGGAGTTTCTGTGTAACTTTCATTGAAACATTAGTGGCTGTGAAACTACAGTCATGGCCGAAAGTTTTGAGAATGACACAAATATATTTTCACATGATCTGCTGCCCTCTGGTTTTTATGTGTGTTTGTCAGATGTTTTTATCACATACAGAAATACAATTGCAATCATATTATGAGTAACAAAAGCTTATATTGACAGTTAGAATGAGTTAATGCAGCAAGTCAATATTTGCAGTGTTGACCCTTCTTCTTCAGGACCTCTGCAATTCTCCGTGGCATGCTCTCAATCAACTTCTGGACCAAATCCTGACTGATAGCAGTCCATTCTTGCACAATCAATGCTTGCATTTTGTCAGAATTTGTAGGTTTTTGTTTGTCCACCCGTCTCTTGATGATTGACCACAAGTTCTCAATGGGATTAAGATCTGGGGAGTTTCCAGGCCATGGACCCAAAATCTCTATGTTTTGTTCCTGAGCCATTTAGTTATCAACTTTGCTTTATGGCAAGGTGCTCCATCATGCTGGAAAAGGCATTGTTGATCGCCAAACTGCTCTTGGACGGTTGGGAGAAGTTGCTCCCGGAGGACATTCTGGTACCATTCTTTATTCATGGCTGTGTTTTTAGGCAAGACTGTGAGAGAGCCGATTCCCTTGGCTGAGAAGCAACCCACACATGAATGGTTTCAGGATGCTTTACAGTTGGCATGAGACAAGACTGGTGGTAGCGCTCACCTCGTCTTCTCCGAATAAGCTGTTTTCCAAATGTCCCAAACAATCGAAAAGGGGATTCATCAGAGAAAATGACTTTACCCCAGTCCTCAGCAGTCCACTCCCTGTACCTTTTGCAGAATATCCCTGCCCCTGATGTTTTTTCTGGAGAGAAGTGGCTTCTTTGCTGCCCTCCTTGAGACTAGGCCTTGCTCCAAGAGTCTCCGCCTCACAGTGCGTGCAGATGCACTCACACCTGCCTGCTGCCATTCCTGAGCAAGCTCTGCACTGCTGGTAGCCCGATCCCGCAGCTGAAACACTTTTAAGAGACGGTCCTGGCGCTTGCTGGTCTTTCTTGGGCGCCCTGGAGCCTTTTTGGCAACAATGGAACCTCTCTCCTTGAAGTTCTTGATGATGCGATAGATTGTTGACTGAGGTGCAATCTTTCTAGCTGCGATACTCTTCCCTGTTAGGCCATTTTGTGCAGTGCAATGATGACTGCACGTGTTTCTTTAGAGATAACCATGGTTAACAGAAGAGAAACAATGATGCCAAGCACCAGCCTCCTTTTAAAGTGTCCAGTGGTGTCATTCTTACTTAATCATGACAGATTGATCTCCAGCCCTGTCCTCATCAACACCCACAACCTGTGTTAATGGAGCAATCACTGAAACGATGTTAGCTGGTCCTTTTAAGGCAGGGCTGCAATGATGTTGAAATGTGTTTTAGGGGATAAAGTTCATTTTCTAGGCAAATATTGACTTTGCAAGTAATTTCTGTAAGCTGATCACTCTTTATAACATTCTGGAGTATATGCAAATTGCCATTATAAAAACTGAAGCAGTAGACTTTGTAAAAATTAATATTTGTATCATTCTCAAAACTTTTGGCCATGACTGTACAACTCCTAGCATGCACACTTGCTCAAGTGTACAGGTACCATACGTACAATATCTCTGTATTTTAGGGACTACCATAGCGTATATATTTAAATCCCAATTAGAAATATAGCAAATTATAATCAGACAAAATCACCTCATGTGAATACAAGCCAATGTGCGAGCGAATGCCGAGATGGAAAATTCATAAAGCTTCTGATCGCAACAAACATCTCCAGCAGTTGCCTCCTATTAAAGGGGTTGTCCTCTTTTTACTATGATGATCTATCCTCAGGATAGATCAACAATAGGGGTGAGCAAATCACACTTCTGATCAGAGATCCAAAGTCGATTTGTTCCCCAACTTTGTTTTAATGCTGTATGTAGACCTGTCCTCCTGCAGCATTAAAATGTATGCTCTGTGTGGAGGCAAAATTTGTTAAGTGCAAAGTCTTACAAGACTTCGGTGAAGAACTTCTGGCTTTGATTCTACAACTTTTAAATTTTAAAACAGCAAACCGAGGTTGGTTCGGTACCAAGTGGTAGCTCGGTACCGAATCCGACTTCGGATTGCTGTTTTGACATTTTTTTAAAAGTTGTAGAATCAAAGCCCAAAGTTAACTTAGTGGCTTAAGGACTTAATGAATTTTGCATCAGCACAGCGCATACATTATAATGCTGTATAGAGACAGGTCTCCGTACAGCATTAAAACAAAATTGGGGAACAAATTGACTTCGGATCTTGGATCCAAAGCGCAATTCGCTCACCCCTATTCATCAATATCAGATTGGCGGGGGTCCAACTCCCGGGACCCCAAGCTGATCAGCTGTTTGAAGAGGAGGCAGTGGCCATAAGAGCACTGCCTTCTCTCCTCTGTTTACCTGTTTTTCTGTAATTACAAGTATGGCATCCCCATTCAATTCTATGGGACGGATACGTCCTATTCACTTGAACAGACAGAGCCGTCCCATAGACGTGAATGGGGGTGCCATACTTGTAATTACACCTGCTCACCACTGCAATTACTGCGGCAAGCAGGTATCAGAACAGAGATGGCAGCGCTCATATGAGCTCTGCCTTCTCTTCAAACAGCTGATTAGTGAGGGTGCTTAGAAAATCCAAAAGCTTCTCATTGCAACAAACATGTCCACTAGCTGCCTCCTGTCAATGGACATGAAACAGACTCTATACCCAAAAATCTGAAGGAAGTGATATTGCCCTGAGGACTGGTAATGAAGAGTGTGATTTATCAAAACTGGTGTAAAGTAGAACTGGCTTAGTTGCCCATAGCAACCAATCAGATTCCTTTCATTTTTCACAGCTCCTTTGGAAAATGAAAGGTGGAATCTGATTGGTTGCTATGGGCAACTAAGCCAGTTCTACTTTACACATTTGATAAATCTTCCCTGAAGTGTTTAGCAGCCCCAGATGGATTTACACAATATTACATTTCTTTTAGCTCTCAGATCATGCAGCGTAAAATAAATGACCCAGGGTGCTATAAACTATATAAAAACCATAGTTTTCACAATTAATAAGGGTGTTAATGGGGCATGAGTGATGACTAGGGATGAGCAAACCCAAGCTGCAAAGTTAGGGTTCGTACTGAACTCCGGGTAACCGGATCCGAACCCAGACTTTTTTACTGAAGTTCGGATTCAGTGTTCGGGTGTTTTTATTATTTTCCGTTATTTCATGTTTTTTTTATTATTTTTAACCCTCAATGGCCATTTTATTTAGCATTCTGTCTTATGAATGCTATTATTTTCCGTTATAGCCATGTTATAACGGAAAATAATAAAGTGAAGTTCGGGTCCCCATTGACTTCAATGGGGTTTGGGTTCGGGGTCAAGTTCGGGTCCCGAACCCAAATTTTGATCTGAAGTTCGGCCGAACCCGGCGAACCCGAACTTCCACTGGTTCGCTCATCCTTTGTGACGACCATCAGCAGACAAAAAAGATACGGCTTTGCTGGCATAGTGACACACTTGGCATCTATTATGTCCACATCTGTAAAAACCTTTCATGGGATTTGTGGACTATCGAGGCCTATTCTCTTGTAAAAGGGATTCTCCTGGCTTCTCCCGAACCCAAATTTTGATCTGAAGTTCGGCCGAACCCGGCGAACCCGAACTTCCACTGGTTCGCTCATCCTTTGTGACGACCATCAGCAGACAAAAAAGATACGGCTTTGCTGGCATAAGTGACACCACTTGGCATCTATTATGTCCACATCTGTAAAAACCTTTCATGGGATTTGTGGACTATCGAGGCCTATTCTCTTGTAAAAGGGATTCTCCTGGCTTCTCCCGAACCCAAATTTTGATCTGAAGTTCGGCCGAACCCAGCGAACCCGAACTTCCACTGGTTCGCTCATCCTTTGTGACGACCATCAGCAGACAAAAAAGATACGGCTTTGCTGGCATAGTGACACACTTGGCATCTATTATGTCCACATCTGTAAAACCTTTCATGGGATTTGTGGACTATCGAGGCCTATTCTCTTGTAAAAGGGATTCTCCTGGCTTCTCCCGAACCCAAATTTTGATCTGAAGTTCGGCCGAACCCAGCGAACCCGAACTTCCACTGGTTCGCTCATCCTTTGTGACGACCATCAGCAGACAAAAAAGATACGGCTTTGCTGGCATAGTGACACACTTGGCATCTATTATGTCTACATCTGTAAAAACCTTTCATGGGATTTGTGGACTATCGAGGCCTATTCTCTTGTAAAAGGGATTCTCCTGGCTTCTCCCGAACCCAAATTTTTGATCTGAAGTTCGGCCGAACCCAGCGAACCCGAACTTCCACTGGTTCGCTCATCCTTTGTGACGACCATCAGCAGACAAAAAAAGATACGGCTTTGCTGGCATAGTGACACACTTGGCATCTATTATGTCCACATCTGTAAAAACCTTTCATGGGATTTGTGGACTATCGAGGCCTATTCTCTTGTAAAAGGGATTCTCCTGGCTTAGTGTCTACAATGTGTGATCCCCTGATTTGAATCCATCTTGGGTTATCCCCGTTGTTTTATTCAATTACAGGATTAAGTGGCTTTTAGTGATGAGCGAATCGAAGTCCATAAAGTGGACTTAGGTCCAAATTTTAGGATAAATTTGATTTGCCGTGAAGCCGAATTTTCTTGTGTTTTGCGCAGCGAATCAATTTAAACTGAAATAGTGTAAAACAACCAAAAAATAATACTTACCTGATCCATTTGCTTCCGAGGGGCCAGCCGCCATCTGGCTTGAAGATCTCGGCTGAAATCCTGTGCGCGGTGACATATGACGTCACCACACCGGCCAGAGTGATGATGTCATCTTGAGCAGCGTGAGATTTCGTGCCGGACCCTTCAAGCAAGGTGGTTTCGACTGGCCTGTTGCGAGCAAGTGGATCAGGTAAGTTTTATTTATTTATTTATTTTTAAACTCTGTTATGTATATCAGATCATCTATAATCACGGCATCTGAGGGGTACAAAGATGGGGAACAGCGAAATCGCGGCTCCCTGTCATTGCACCCATTACTGACAAAAAAATACGCTTCGTCATGAAGTGGATTTTTTTGTAAAATTTGGCAAAGCAGCCAAATCAAATTTTCCAATACTTCGCTCATCTCTAAAAATGATGTTAACAATTTTATTTGACTCCCTGAACTCCTGATTCACAGGTATCTCATCTAGACTTGAATATCATATATGTATCACCAGATTCCAGTCATAGATTATTTGCATAATTCATTTATCATTAATTATTCTCCAAGCCCAGCCTCTTGAGGTGAATCCTTTAGAAATTCCTTTCTGACATATTAAGAAAGAAAGGTTACTTGATGTCAGGGGCGTTGCTAGGGTCTCAAAAGACAAATACAGCCCAGTTCTCTAAGTCACACTTCCTCCCCTGCATTTTGCTGTACTTGCTATACAGCACCCCATACATCTCACATCCAGGGTCTCCAGGTGATGCCTCCTCTGATGTAGATCTTCTCTGTCATCATCTTCTCCATTTGGTCTGGACATCTTCTCTCGGCCTCGTCTCTGCAGAGTGTGACACACAGACATCTTAGCTTCCGCACATTTCATCATCCCCCAACCCGGAGTCCACACAGTGTTATCCTGCTGCTCGCTGAGCCCCCCAATACACCCAAATACTATCCTGAAGAAATATGAGTGCCCTCCATAATAACTGTGCTCCTCATAGTCCTACGAATAGTAATTCCCTTCTAGAATGCCCTCATTAGTAATAGTGCCCCCTACAGTGCCCTATTAGTAGAAGAGCCATCCAGTATCAATAATGCCCTCACAGAGCCCCCAGTAGAAATAAGGCCCCTCCTTTTGTCCCCAGTGGTAATAAAGCTCTCTATATACCCTCAGTAGTAAATAAGCCCCCCATAGTGCTTATTAGAAATAAGGCTTCTATATAAGTCCCTCCTATAGAGCTCCCAGTAGTAATAAGAACACCTATAATACCCCTATAGTGCCCCCAGTATTTATAGTGCCCCTTTCTGTTATAATGCTCTCCCTGAAGTGCCCCCAGTATTTACAGTATAATGCCCCCCACAATGCCCCCTGTAGTTATATTCCTCCCTCCACCATACAGTCCCATGTAAATAACATAACACCATCTCTCCAGCACCCTCTAAAATACAATCCTATGTAAATAACATCACTCCCCTCTCTTCAGCCCTCCAACAAACAGTCCCATGTAAATAACACTATTTCCCTCCCTCCACATAGAGTCCCATGTAATTAACATCACACTATCTCTACAGCCCCCTCTAAAATACAGTCCCATGTAAATAACATCACCTTCTCCCCAGCCGCCTTCAACATACAGTTCCAAATAAATAATACCCCCCCATCCGCCTCCAACATGCAATCCCATGTAAACATCACCCCAACATTCAGTCCTATGTTAATAACATCATTCCCCCACCACAAGTCACCTTCAACATACAGTCCAATGTAAATAACATCGCCCCCTCTCTTAGACCCTTGTAACATTCAGTCTCATTACTGCCTCCCCAGCCCCCCCAACATACAGTTCCATGTAAATAACATAATCCCCTCCCATAGCCACGTTCAACATAGTCCCATTTAAATAACATCACTCCCTCCCACAGTCACCATCAACATACAGTCCCATGTAAATAACATCACCCTGCCCCAGCCCCCTCTAACATATAGTCCCCTGTGAAATAACATCACTCCCTCCTACAGCCACCATCAACATACAATCCCATGTAAATAACATGACCCCAAACACAGCCACCTCCAACACACAGTCCCATGATAATAAAATCCCTCCCTTCAACCGTAACATACAGTCCCAGTTAAATAACCACAACTCCCAGCATCCCTGGGAGACGCATCAAAAAGCATGGGTGACATTACCCCATGACTGGAATCACAGATGCAGTTTTCCGTGTAGTTTTATGAGCAAAAGCCAGGAGTAGATCCAAAAGAAAAAAATTGTATAAAAGAAAAACTAATGTGTCTCCTTTGTTTTTGTACATGGCATTTTGCTATATTCACAACAATCAGGACGCGGTTTGTCAGATTTTCTACAATTAGCTGATGCATTTACAAGAATATATTTAATACCACATATATCCCCACAATGTGATAAACCAGTGGCGTAGCGTGGGTTGCCAGCACCCGGGGCAAGCCAGTATTGCGCCCAACCTGTAACCCCTTTTACAAATAATGCATAAGATGTCACCTGCAGTCCTACGTAACACCACAGATAACACAATGATAACTCTCTGAGTACAGATAATGTAGTAGATGTCACCTGCAGTCCTATGTAACACCACAGATAACACAGTGATAACTCTCTGAGTACAGATAATGTAGTAGATGTCACCTGCAGTCCTATGTAACACCACAGATAACACAGTGATAACTCTCTGAGTACAGATAATGTAGTAGATGTCACCTGCAGTCCTATGTAACACCACAGATAACACAGTGATAACTCTCTGAGTACAGATAATGTAGTAGATGTCACCTGCAGTCCTATGTAACACCACAGATAACACAGTGATAACTCTCTGAGTACAGATAATGTAGTAGATGTCACCTGCAGTTCCTATGTAACACCAGAACAACACAGTGATAACTCTCTGAGTACAGATAATGTAGTAGATGTCACCTGCAGTCCTATGTAACACCACAGATAACACAGTGATAACTCTCTGAGTACAGATAATGTAGTAGATGGGTGAGGCCCTTCCGAAGTCTGGGGCCAAGCTTCAGTCCAAATTCTATATCCACCCCAAAAAAAGATATTTGGACATAAAATAAATTGCTATGAAATATACAGTAGAATACAGCACCACATACCTGCTAGATCAGTGAAGTCTCCTATGATGTAGACTCTTTCCTCAGCGTCTTCATTCGGAGATAAGACCTCCATGATATCTTCTTTCAGCCGCGTCTCATCTCTTCAGAGTTTTAGAGAAAAATGTTTAGATTCCTCACTTTACCATCATCCTCAGATAACAGATACCCCCTCCCCCGTAGTGCCCATAAGTATAATGCCCTATGTATAATTATAATATATAATGGCCTCTCTGTATTATAGCAATGATTATGGCCCCCTTCAGCCCCTCCAGCATACAGTCCCATGTAAAATACATCACTCCCCAGCCTTTAGCCCCTCCAACATACAGTCCCATATAAAATGCATCACTCCCCGGCCTTCAGCCCCTCCAGCATACAGTCCCATGTAAAATACATCACTTCCTCTGCCTTAAGCCCTTCCAGCATACAGTCCCATGTAAAATACATCACTCCCCGGCCTTCAGCCCATCTAGCATACAGTCCATGTCAAATACATCACTCTCCCTGCCTTGAGCCCCTCCAGCATACAGTCCCATGTAAATACATCACTCCCCCTGCTTTCAGCCCTTCTTGCAAACAGTCCCATGTAAAATAATATTACCTCCCCTGCCTTTAGCCTCTCCAGCATACAGTCCCATTTAAATAATATCACCTTCCCCCTTCAGACCCCTCTAACATACAGTCTCTTATGCCTCCAGCATACAGTCCCATGTAAGATAAATCACTCCCCCTGCCTTCAGCCCCTCCAACATACAGTCCCATGTAAGATAAATCACTCCCCTGCCTTCAGCCCCTCCAGCATAGAGTCCCATGTAAAATACATCACTCTCTCTCCCAGGCCTTCAGCCCCTCCAACATAAAGTCCCATATAAAATACATCACTCCCCAGCCTTCAGCCCCTCCAGCATACAGTCCCATGTAAAATACAGTCCCATGTAAAAATACAGTCCCATTTAAATAATATCACCTTCTCCCTTCCGACCCCCTCTAACATACAGTCTCTTATGCCTCCAGCATACAGTCCCATGTAAGATAAATCACTCCCCCTGCCTTCAGCCCCTCCAACATACAGTCCCATGTAAGAAAAATCACTCCCCTGCCTTCAGCCCCTCCAGCATAGAGTTCCATGTAAAATACATCACTCTCTCTCCCCGGCCTTAAGTCCCATGTAAAATACATCACTCTCCTGCCTTCAGCCCCTCCAACATACAGTCCCATGTAAGAAAAATCACTCCCCTGCCTTCAGCCCCTCCAGCATAGAGTCCCATGTAAAATACATCACTCTCCTGCCTTCAGCCCCTCCAGCATAGAGTCCCATGTAGAATACATCACTCCCCCTGCCTTCAGCCCTTCTTGCAAACAGTCCCATGTAAAATAACATCACCTCCCCTGCCTTTAGCCTCTCCAGCATACAGTCCCATTTAAATAATATCACCTTCCCCCTTCAGATCCCTCTAACATACAGTCTCTTATACAAGGATCATTCCTCCTCCATTCAGCCCCTGCAAAAAGGCCCCCCAAGTAAAAGTAACAATTATTCTTCCATATACTGACCTATAGCCTCCTCTCCAATGTGAACTGTAGAATGTATTGAGGCTCCGCCCACTTGATGAAGAGACTCCGCCTCTTCCCGACATCATACCTACCAGGGGCAACTCCATTCTAGTCACTACGGTGACTCTACTGCCTCATAGGCTTCAGGCCTGGCCTGAAGTCTATGAGGAAGAACAGAGAGGACGGAAGCCATAGGCTACCCTAGCCCTCATTGAAGTGTTTCCTACCTGGCGCCCCGTGGAATTTTGCACCCCTTCCCCCCACACACACACACACACGCTACGCCACTGGATAAAACTCCTCAAAATCAGGGACCGGACATACTTTGGTCTGCAAAAATAATGTAGAATGCCCAACAAATGAGCTACTAAAAAAAAACAGGGCAGAAAAAATTGACAAAGGTTATATATAGGAACACAGCCTAGTAACAGCAATAAGGGGTTAATCTGCCCATTCATAAAGTCCATTACTTTAACTGTGGATTGCACTGGACTAAATATGGTTCTCCACTGAAAAAAGGTTAATAGATTCACTTACCCCTCCTCAGACATCACCACAGCTTCTTCTCTTCTTCACTGCAGTCCTCTCCTCCAGTGGTCACATGGTGGTGACATCATCGCAGGTCCTTTTCAGCTACTGCATTTAGAACTGATCACATGACCTGTGATGTCACCATAGGTCCTTCAGATCTTCCAGTGCATTAGATTCAATTGTATTGCCATCCTGAGGACGGCAATACGGTTGTATCTGTCTAGCAGGCAGGACATTCGGGGCCTGGGACAAAACATGCCTGATCTACTACTGAGTCATCAAGATATAACATGCCGCCAATTTTCTTGAGAAAATCTAAAAAAATTACATAGTATGGACTTGCAACAGCCCATTACTTACAGAGAATATGGGGGTCATTTACTATACTGAAATACGCCTAAATCAGGTGCAGATAGCATTGCAACAGTTAGTTGCACCGCTATCTGCGACTTCGCCCTGCTCACACCAGGTCTAAAATTGTGGGGATGAGTGGGGAAGGGGATGGGCCATCGGGCCTGTTTCAGGCATCAAAAAAGGTCTATCTTACATTTAGAACTGGCCCTGGATGCTCCAAAGTTATGGAGAAGCCTGCGCCTCTTCATTACTTCAGTGGATCCACCGCCAGTTTAGGGCTTTATTAAGACGAGCGTCTAAAACACCAGCCTTAATAAATGACACCTTATGTCTTTTTTACCCAGTAAACCAGAACAGAGATTGTTCTAATGTGATACTGAATATTGAATCTAATTTTTTAATACTTCGCTCATCTCAGCTTGTAATCATCAGTAATGGAGCAAGCTCGCTTAGTTCTAATAAATTCTCCTACATGAATTGATTTAATAGTATGCGGAGGGCGGCTTATATGCTTCATATGTTTAGATGACTATTTTGACATAGTTTTGTCAGCATAAAGGTTCATGCACACAGCTGTTGATCTGCGGTTCCATGCATTGTAGACCGCAATTTGCGGTCCCCAATGCACGGGCAACATCCGTGTAGATTCTGCAGATGGATCCAGACCCATTCAACTTGAATGGGTCCGTGATCCGTCCGCACCACAAAAAAATAGTGCATGCACTCCTTTTTTGAGGTGCGGAGGTACGGATAGAAATCCCGCAAAAGCATTCTGTGGTGCTTCCTTGGGGTTCCGTGCCTCCGTTCCACATTGACTTTCCACACCCCATGATGCGGGGTGCACACGGCTGTTTGCGGGCCACAATACGGGCACGGCCAGGCAACAACCGTGTGCACGAGGCCTAAGAGTCTGGTTCATGTCCATTGAGAGGAAGCAACTGGCAGACATGTTTTTTGCAACAAGAAGCCTTTTGGACTTTCTAAACTAGGCATTCGCTCGCCCATTGGGCTCAACTTCAAAATAGACTTTTTGTTATATTGTTGAAATAATCTTATTTGTTTGTTTTTTTATTATTATTTTGCTTGGTTCTGTATTGTCTTGTGTTCACATGAGGCGACTTTTGTCGGATACACTATTGTTAGTATTAGTAGAATTTCAATATATATGAATATATGCTATGGTATATGGTAATTGCTAAAATACAGAAATGTATGTATTATCATGTAGTAACTTTATATGCTTCTCAATCTGCTCCAGTGATTCTTTTAATATAGTCTTGTCAGCATGTTAGAGGTTAAAATTAGGACAAGTAATTTTTTTTTCATTAGGCATTATGGGGGGCATTTATTACCCTATTTACGCCACAATTGTGGCATAAGAAAGTCTCAGATTTTGTCACACTCCATATTTGCAGAAAAAACATGTCACTTCCCCCCTTCTCACCACTTTTCTGAAGTGGTGCGAAAGGGGAAAAAGGTGAAAGTGGGGTGCAGCAGGGCTGCGACATTTATCTTTACTCACACCAGTTTTTTGGCATGAATTAAGTCAGAAATCTAGAGCAGCTAAATTATAGTCTGTCTCACAGGCTCGCCTTCACAGGCGTGCGGCTTGCCATGGTATATCTAAGCCTGATCAGGCTCCTGCTAAAGGCTTACTATGAATGAAAATACACTGCAATACACTATACAGTGTACTGCAGTGCATTATAGAGACATCAGACCCACTGGATCTGCAAGAACCAAGTGGGTCTGGGTCAAAAAAAATGTAAAAAAAAAAAAAAAAAAAGTGAAAAATAAATAAATAAATGAATAAAGTGAAAAAAGGAAAAAAAATAAAAATTATATATCCCCACATTTATAATTCATTAAAATTGTAACAAAATAAAATACTCTACACATGTTTGGTATCGCCGGGTCCATAACGACCCGATCTATAAAACGATCACATTACTTTCCCTGCATGGTGAACTCCATAAAGAAAAAAAGAGAAAAACTATGATGGAATTTAAATTTTGCCCACCTAACTTCCCAAAAAAAGTATTAAAAGTGATCAAAAAAAGTTGTATGTACCACAAAATATCAAACAAATAAATGATATCCACAATATAAATGACACAAATCTGACAGGAAAAAACTTGATATTAATAAATTATCTCAACTTAGAATGAGTACTACATATTTCCAATAAAATAATTTATTTTATTAAACATGATTAAAAATAACAAAACAATCACCATAACATGATATAGTAGGGAGACCAAATTACAAAGCACCATAAATCACTCCAAGTCCATAAACCATATGAACAAAATGAATTTAACAGACAACCTTTATATAAAGGTATAAAGCCCTACTAGAAGAGGGTGATACATAATAACAGATATTGCTGGCAACAGAAAGTAATTGAATATTCCCCAAACTGGAAGCAAGTATACATAGCGAAAAAATTAACTGCTGTAACTGGGGCAATTACTCTACTTGTAAAAATGCATTAAATGTAGCCAGCAATATTAGTTGTAAACAACCTAAAAAAACAGGGCAAAAAAGCCCCTATAAAGGTGGAATTATACCTAAAAATATTTTGATATAATGTTACCTAATGACACAATGTATTAAAGGGAATAGGCAATATATCATAACTAGAGATAAGCGAGCATACTCGTCCGAGCTTGGTGCTTGTTCGAGTATTAGGGTACTCGTAAGTGCTCGCTGCTCGGACGAGTATCTCGCCATGCTCGAGGAAATGGCAACTTCCGCATCGTGCTTTTTAGGCACCTAAAAACACAGCCAATCACAAGCCAGGAGACTCTGCGGTACACCCAGCATCACGTGGGGCCCTTACATGTCGATAGCAGGGGTTGGCTGGCCTGATCAGGTGACCCTGGAATATACTACCGACTGGCCGCGGTGCTTGGCTCAGATGCCATCTGGATGTCGTTAGGGATAGAGCTGCTGCCTTTCAGGGACAGTGTTAGGGCCTGCATTTAGTTCTCTGTTAGGCAGGGATCACCCACAAAGAACCCAACAGCCCTTCTAAGGGCTAGAAGACATTTTTTTTTTGTCTCCTGGCTTGGCTGGCTGGCTGGCACTAGTAGTGCAGCTATCGCCATGTATAACCCCCTTTTATTTTTTTTATGTTATATCTCAGTGATACAAATCCATTGCACACAGCAGTGTGGAACCATTCTGTGTGTCACAGTTCAGTACACTCACTATTTTCTGTCCAGGTGACACTTTCTGTATGTCACCGAAATACAACCAAGTCATTTGCTGCCTGTCACGTGTATGGCTTCATCCAAAAATCTCTGTGCGACATTTGTCTGGGTCGCAGTCTAAATAGCTACCGTCAGTAGGGTGTCAGTTAGCTCTATGATAGTTTCTGCACGTCACGTTCCCAAAAAAACAAAAATCCAAAACAAAATATACCAAAAAAATTAGTTTTTTGTTGTTTTAGCTGAGTGATACAAATCCATTTCACACAGCTGCGTGTAACCTTTCTGTGTGTCACAATTCAGCACACTCACTCCAAACCGTATATTCTGTCCAGGTGACACTTTCTGTACGTCACCGAATACAACCAAGTCATTTGCTACCTGTCACGTGTAAAGCTTGATCCTAAAAATCTCTGTGCGACATTTGTCTGGGTCGCAGTCTAAATAGCCACCCTCATTAGGGTGTCAGTCAGCTGTACGATAGTTTCTGCACGTCACGTTCCCAAAAAAACAAAACTAAAAAAAATAAAAAAAAAATATAGAAAAAAAATTAGTTGTATTTGTTGTTTTAGCTCAGTGATACAAATCCATTTCACACAGCTGCGTGTAACCTTTCTGTGTGTCACAGTTCAGCACACTCGCTCCAAAACGTATATTCTGTCCAGGTGACACTTTCTGTACGTCACCGAATACAACCAAGTCATTTGCTACCTGTCACGTGTAAAGCTTGATCCTAAAAATCTCTGTGCGACATTTGTCTGGGTCGCAGTCTAAATAGCCACCGTCATTAGGGTGTCAGTCAGCTGTACGATAGTTTCTGCACGTCACGTTCCCAAAAAAACAAAACTAAAAAAAAATATTAAAACAAAATATAGAAAAAAAATTAGTTTTTTTGTTGTTTTAGCAGAGTGATACAAATCCATTTCACACAGCTGCGTGTAACCTTTCTGTGTGTCACAGTTCAGCACACTCGCTCCAAACCGTATATTCTGTCCAGGTGACACTTTCTGTACGTCACCGAATACAACCAAGTCACTTGCTACCTGTCACGTATATATAGCTTGATCTTAAAAATCTCTGTGCGACATTTGTCTGGGTCGCAGTCTAAATAGCCACCGTCATTAGGGTGTCAGTCAGCTGTACGATAGTTTCTGCACGTCACGTTCCCAAAAAAACAAAACTAAAAAAAAAATATTAAAACAAAATATAGAAAAAAAAATTAGTTTTTTTTTGTTGTTTTAGCTGAGTGATACAAATCCATTTCACACAGCTGCGTGTAACCTTTCTGTGTGTCACAGTTCAGCACACTCGCT
>ONZH01004358.1:0-132026 GCA_900303285.1 Rhinella marina
TTTGGTGCTCGCTCATCTCTACACACAATACAATCATAAATATTCTATTAGGCCATGTGACTGAATAGATTCAAATTTGCTGTTTTGGATTTTCATGTGGCAAATCCATAGCGTTGCATAGTATCATCAAAGTGGATGAGAGAATTGTATGAAAACTGCAGCGTAAATTGACCTGCGGTATGGATTTGAGATCTGCAGCATGTCAATTTCTGCTATGGATTTTACCCTTTGTAATGGAGATGGTGAAGTCTGCTGGCTTTTCCGAAGTAATAAACACATGTAATACTGCAGCTGATTTTTGTGTTGTATTTTCAGTCACGTGTGGACATCATGTTATAGGGGCTTTCCAGTGCTTAAAGAGTTGTCCGGGTTCATTTAGCCTGTATGAGTGGAGCACCAGAGCTAGAAATGCTGCATAGCACAGAACAAGGGGTCTTTGTTTACTGCCAGTGACATACCTGGCTTTTTCTCAGTATGCTTGGCGGAAGCTTCCACCTAGCAGTGATTCTGGTGACATCACTGGCACTAATGGGCGGTCTTTAGCACTGCCCTAGCCTGTAAAACAAACTAGGGCAGCTCTAAAGACCGCCCATTTGTGCCAGTGATGTCAGCAGGCTGCTTCCGCCTAGCATACCCATGAGAAGCCCGATACGTCACCGGTAGTGAAGAAATAGCCCTTGCCCTGTGCAATGCAGTGCTGGGCAAGGGGGAGCATTGGAACAAGAAATGATCTGATGCTCTACTCATACAGGCTAAATGAGTGAAGGGGAGCTCACAGTACTGTATGTCTAGGTTCAGCTCTGATCCCGGACAACCCCTTTAAGTAATGATAGCTTAACCTCAGGATATAGTGGGGGTCAGACTACCGGCAGCCAGCTGTTCATCTGTTTGAATTGTATACAGTGCTCATCTGTTTGAATTGGATACAGTGCTCAGGTTGAATTGGATACAGTGCCTCTTAGGACCCTTGCACATGATTGAGTTCCACGCATTGGACTTGCAGCATGTGTCAGGGAGAGCACCCGTTCTGACCTCCCAGCATTGACGAGATCGCATAGCATTATAGTGATTTTTGATGCTATGTAACCCTTACAGTTCTGGAATGTATTGTATAACACTGACAGCATTATGTCAGTATTATACAATATATTCCAGGTGGTTACATATCATCATAAATCAATATAATGCTATGCGACACTGTCAATGCTGGGAGGTCTGGATGAGTGCTCTTGTTGACATGCTGCGAGTCCAATGCAGGGAACTCGCTCGTGTGAAAGGGGTCTTATTTGGCCCATCAGTCATGTGATTTTTCAGCATGATCACTCCCATAATCCCAAGTGAATGTGATTAAAGGGCTTGTGCCTAGTTCATATTATCTCCTATCCACAGAATCCCTTCGGGTCTAACCGCTGTGACCACCAGTGATCCCAAGAATGGAGTCTCGTTCTCTCATTCTGATGGATGTCAGGTTATGCACTGCCACTCCATTCATTCCCTATGGGAGCATTGGAGATAGCCGAGTGCAGTGCTCAGCTCTCTCCGATAGAGAATGATTGGCACAGCAGTGAGCATGCTCGACCTGTCAGTCCATTGGAACAGGGTGAAGGAGACCCCCATTCTCAGAATCAGTGGGGGTTCGTGCGGTCAGACTCCCAGCAATCGGCTTGTTATCCTCTAATCTGTGGATAGGGGATAACTTATAAGCTCGGCACAACCCCTTTACGTTACAATACCAAGTACAATGTATGGTGTATGCTCGGTATACTATGAAGAGGACCCTTTAAACAAATAATGATATGATGTTGATGATCTGTCCAGAGTATGTCAGTCCTGGAAAACCTTCTTAATAAGCTTCCAGGACTACAGTCTTCAGGCTGCAGATCTGTGAGCAGAATACTGGTTGATGGTATCGGCAACCTGCATTCTGTCTAAGGAAGTGCAGTTGCAGATCCTTATAAAATATCTATTATATGCTGGCAACAGAGAGAACAACATGGATAAATCAAATCCCACACGCTTCCATATTAAAATATATTCATGCAAGTCCATAATACAGTCCATAAACATTTTATCATGGGAGAACCGTTTACAATTCTTCCCATCTTCCAAACTCCTACATTTATCATTACACTTTGCTGAGTGGGTCATGTACAGCATTTTATCATTTTCTATAATACATTGGGCACTGACAATACAAAGGCGATCTGAGTGGGAAAGGAGAAAATCGTAGCCTCACTATGATGCCACTTCTAATATTTCATATAGTTTCATTTTGATTTATGACCAAAATAGCGAGCTTCTACAATAATTCTGACTTGAGAATTGTGTCTTTCCAGTTGCCCGGGAGGATCTGCTGCAGCACGACAATGTCCATTGGGTACAGTGAACCCCATACCAGGCAAGAGTGACATACGTGATTGCCAGGTAGGTCAAGAAAATACAGGAACTCATGCGGATAACATGGTTGTTGTCTGCTTCTCTGCTGCCATTGTTTGTTTTTTTTTCTTTGTAGGTCTGCCCTCAGGGTTTTATCGGTTTGGACTCTAGCCAGGCCTGCAGACCGTGTCCATCTGGCTATGCCTGTGATCCTACATCAGCTCTATTAAATCCCTGTAGCCCTGGCTATTACTCTCGGGAAGGCGACTTGCACTGTTTCCCATGTCCTGATGGATTTGTGTGTCCGGATGGTCGAGACTGGAAGGTTATATTCGCATTGTGATAAGTTTATTGGGATGTTTAACAACTTGGTGGAAGAATTCATATTTTCTAGCCTGGTACAAGGGCTTGGATAATAGATGTATAACAAAAAAGTTCTGCAACTTTCCAGTATATTTGTGTTTCAGTTCCTCGCCATACCCACCATCAACGAATGGAAACATCCAGCTTACATCCAAATATCGATTCAGACCTGGTAATGATAGGTTACTTCACATATATAAAGTCTTGATAATCCTCTATGGGCTAAATTCTCCGGCAGTACAAATCTCTCTCTTGCTGCAATGTGTCAGTGCGGGCAAAATGGATCCCCCTGAAGTCCTGGCTGTTTGCCTGTAGACTAGATACAATCGGTGCTGTCTGCTCCATAACAGGTCTGTAGGGATAGGCTGCCTCTGGATGTAAACGAGAATGTGTTTTTTTTAAACATTAAATTAAACCTAACATTCACTGGCAGATCTGGAGAATTGTGAGGAACTGGAGCAAAATGTATTAGGAATAAGCAGAACTTTACACCATATAATGATTTAGACTTATTTACATAAAACCATCAAAACCCTCTAATCCCTTAAAAATTGCCAATGCACCTTTTTGCAGAGCTGCAGGTTCAGACAGGCTCCTTACCTTATGGCCAGAATTATAGAAAGAATAACATCCATAGATGCTGTGATCATAGCGACCAAGGCATTTAATGGTTTCCAAGGGAGGAGACTCCAGCTTTGACCTCCAGCAGCAACAGCTGGCTGGAGGCCTAATAACAACCTCCAGGTTTGGTATGAACAGAAGCCTAAGCCAGGTTTAATAGCCTCCCTGTGAGTTTACTAGTGACAGGTATAAGGTACTGCGCTATGGAAGTCAAAAATCTAAAATTGTAAATAAAAATTCAAGAAAGCCTTATAAAAAAATCCAAGTAAGTGCCCATTTACATGGTGGAATCTGCACACACCGCACCAAAATTGTGGCCGCTGCCAGGTGGTGTCTGCAAACGAGTTTGCAGCATTAAAAAAACACACATAATTATTATCACTACATTTGGAATAACTAGAACTAGTTAAAAAATGATCTTGTTATTTATTCTGCATGTTGAATGGCTAAAAAAAAAAAAATTCAACTAACACAATGCCAGAATTGCTATGTTTTGTTAATTCACTTCCCCAAAAAAACGTGAGAAAAATACTTACATACTCCAAAATGGCATGAACAGAAACTACAATGGCAAAAAGCAAATCCTCTTCCACTTCCATCTACTGTAAAATTAAGAGGATAGCTGAATACCGTGGTCAGCTATATCCGGAACACCCATTGAAATTAAGACCACTTGATCCATTCATTTCAGGGGACCTCCATGTCCTAGTGATAGCACCCCCACCGATTTAATAGTTATTCACAAACTTGTGGATAGGGGATAACTGGAATACCCCATTAATGGTCCTCCAAAGGTCGTATATGACCTTATGAAGGGGGGGAACAAAAATAAATAAATAAAAAAATGCAAAGATCAAAACAACTGTAATGGAAAGGGCAAAAAATAGTAATAAAATATAATAATAATAAAAATTTAAAACAAATGTTAAAAACAGACTATTCTCATGCTCACTTTTCTTTACTTTTTGTAGATTTTGAAAAAGAAAAATACTAGTATAAAAATGACATAAAAATAAAACCCCATGTATCACTGAAAAAAGAGTCACAAACTATTTACATAACCAAACTAAAAATAATAATGGTTTTCAAAGACAAATGTGCTAAAAAACTGAAAATAAGCCTGGCCAGGAGGGGGGGGGGGGGGGGGGGGGGGTGATAAATGGCACAGTCAGGAAGTGGTTAAAATTAAAAGTAATTTTACAAAAAATTGGCACGCGTATGGCAATGCAGATGTAAAAAATAGTTTTGCCTCTTGGAATGTGACCATGGAAAAATTGCTTAGTTATTAAGGCCCAAAATAGCCATCCACTAAGGGGTTAAGGTACAGCAGATACCGGGCAATAGCACAGGTCATGTTTGAGGTTGTGGTATTATTCCCACTGATGGTTCTTTCCCTCCAGTTGTGTCCTCCAGGACAAGAGCCGGCAGAGAATCACACTCGCTGTGTGGACTGCGCCCCGGGATTCTTTTCTACTTGGAGTTCATCAAGATGTCTGCCTTGTCTTCCAGGTACCATCAGTGACTTAGGTGCTTTCTCCGGGCATTTTCTCGCCCAGTTTACACCACAGATATTAATTTAATGAAAAGTATGTCATTTTGGGCCTGTGATGATGCAGCGACCCAGAGGGGAGGCAAGGATGGGAGTAGTAGTAATGGCTATGATGTTGATAGTACAAGTAGAAAGAACAGTTTCTGCACATCAGGATAAAATCCAGTTCTTTTATTCAAAAAACATTAAAAATAGCACAGTGCAGCAAAACAGCCAAAATGTTTTGGAGAAACATCTGTAATCTTGCATACTGTGCAAATCACCCCAAAAAATGTGTGTGGTATTGCTGTAATCATACTGACCAGGAAAAAGAAGTTAACAGGTTAATTTTACTGCATAGTGAAATTTACTCCCCACAAAAACTGTGGGAGAATTGCATTTTTTTCCAATTGCACCCCATTTTTCCTGCTTCCCTCTACATTGTTTGCAACCATAAATGTTGCCATTAGAAAGTACAACTTGTCCCACAAAAAATAAGCCCCCATAAGGCTATGTGAAAGGAAAAATAAAAGGCAGGAAGTGAAAAACGAAAAAACTGAAAATTGCCTGATCCTCTAAGGCTTAACATGTGTGGAAGGAACATGGCAGCAGGCTGAGCCATTGATAAGATAGAAAGTGGATTTCGGACTACCATAGACTTCAACAGACAGTGCAGCTAGACTAGAGACACTGATCATAGTGCCTTAAATTGGTTATCCCATGATTAATGTAAAAAAAATTAAAATCAGACATCATATAGGGCAGGGATGCTCAATATGCGGCCCTCCAGCTGTTGCAAAACTACAACTCCCAGCATTCCCTAATAGCTGTAGGCTGTCCAGGTATGCTGGGAGTTGTAGTTTTGCAACAGTTGGAGGGCCGCAGGTTGGGCATCCCTGATATAGTACATGATGACCTCTTTCTAACAAAGCTAGAACCAGCCCTGTACTGTACCTCACATGGATCCAGAGATCTCCACATTCATTGCTCTGCTAGATTTATATCAAGCCGGCAGCTCAAGGGCATACTGCACCTCCCAACTTTTTGGACAGCCAAAGAGGGACACTTATGGAACGTTGTGTGAAAGATCCATCTTCACTGCTTATCTGTACATTTCAATAGTTTTTTTATAGCTTTTACATGGCAGCACAAAAATTAGAAATTTCTAAAATCAAAATTGCATCAAATAATGAATTAATATACAAGGCAGGTTCTAATATACAGAGAGGAATCAGACAAACACTTTCTGGATCAATATTGTAAATGTTATAATGCAAATCTATACATCAGATCAAAAAGAGGAACATTTAAGGAGCAAAGAGGGACAGAGGGACTTGGATTAAAAGTAGGGACTGTCTCTCCAAAGGAGGGACATTTGGGAGGTCTGCTCAATAGGGTGCCTTTTTGCTGCAGCTCAGGGGGCGTGTCTTTTCTGCTGCAGCTCTCTCCCTATCACAGTTTAGGAGGCTGTTGAAGGATGAAACTGAGCATGTGCGGCAGGGGCGAACACAGACAGCAGAGGGCCCCTGTGCAAAGAATGTGCCTGCCCCCTCCCCCCCAAACCACACATAAAGACATAAACATTGGCCATAGGTAAAGATTAATACAATAATGTGTGGCAGCAGAAGGGTCCCCAATTTGTCATCTCCTCCCCAATCCTACAGGGAGAGGAAGGGGTATCAGGGGCATCAAAGATAGTGGAGACCCTTTAGATACTGTGATGCATATTAAAGGGGTTATCTGAGAGTATAAAATGTCCCCCACATTGAATATACTTACCCCGCTCCCCGCGCTGCTTCTCCCCGTGCACGGATGAAAACATCCTTTGTTGGGGGGGGGGAGCAGACAATGGCAGGCTGTGACGGGAACAAGCCTCCCTCGCGTCACCCGTGATGCTAGGGAGGCTGGTCCCTGTCCCTGTCTGCCATTGGCTTCTCCCCCTGACACCAGATGTTTTCATCCGCAAACGTGGGAGAAGCAGCAGCAGCGTGGGGAGCAGGGTAAGTATATTCACTGTGAGAGGCCTGGCATATAATTTTATACTCTTGGATAACCCCTTTAATGCCCCCTTAATGCCTCCATGTTGTAATTTTTGCCACTTTGTGCCAGCACACAGTAGTAATATCCAAATTGTGCCTCCTACACAGTAGCTATCGACAGATTATGTCCCCCCTCACAGTAATTATGCTAGATATGTGCCCCCCTTACAGCAATGAGGGCCTATTCACACAACCGTGTAAATGGGGCCGCATCTATTCCGCAATTTTGCGGAATAGATGCGGCCCCATTCATTTCAATTGCCAGCATTAGATCGCGCTGTGCGGACAAGAATAGGCATTTTGTATGGGTAGCCGGTCATGTGTGTTCCGCAAATTGCAGAACACACAATCGTCAGCATCTGTGGTTTTGCGGATCCGCAACACCACGGCCGTCTGAACGTCCCCTTATGAACAGATATGTGCCCCTCACACAGACCCATTGAAATGAATGGGTCAGGATTCAGTCTGGACGATATGCATTTAGACTGGCGCTGGATACACCGAAGTTATGAAGAGGTCTGTGCCACTACATACAGTGCCTTGCGAAAGTATTCGGCCCCCTGGAACTTTTCAACCTTTTGCCACATTGCAGGCTTCAAACAAATAATATTATATAATATTTTAAATTTTTGGTGAAGAATCAACAAGAAGTGGGTCACAATTGTGAAGTGGAACGAAATTTATTGGATCATTTAAACTTTTTTTGTAATAATAAAACTGAAAAGTGGGGAGTGCAAAATGATTCGGCCCATTTACTTTCAGTTCAGAAAACTCACTCCAGAAGTTCATTGAGGATCTCTGAATGATCCAATGTTGTCCTAAATGACTGATGAAGATAAATAGAATCCACCTGTGTGTAATCAAGTCTCCGTATAAATGCACCTGCTCTGTGATAGTCTCAGGGTTCTGCATCATGAAGACCAAGGAACACACCAGGCGGGTCCGTGATACTGTTGTGGAGAAGTTTAAAGCTGGATTTGGATACCAAAAGATTTCGCAAGCTTTAAACATCCCAAGGAGCACTGTGCAAGCGATCATATTGAAATGGAAGGAGTATCAGACCACTGCAAATCTACCAAGACCCGGCCGTCCCTCTAAACTTTCATCTCAAACAAGGAGAAGACTGATCAGAGATGCAGCCAAGAGGCCCATGATCACTCTGGATGAACTGCAGAGATCTACAGCTGAGGTGGGAGAGTCTGTCTATAGGACAACAATCAGTCCAACACTTCACAAATCTGGTCTTCATGGAAGAGTGGCAAGAAGAAAGCCATTTCTCAAAGATATCCATAAAAAGTCTCGTTTACAGTTTGCCACAAGCCACCTGGGAGACACACCAAACATGTGGAAGAAGGTGCTCTGGTCAGATGAAACCAAAATCCAACTTTTTGGAAACAATGCAAAACTATATGTTTGGCATAAAAGCAACACAGCTCATCACCCTGAACACACCATCCCCACTGTCAAACATGGTGGTGGCAGCATCATGGTTTGGGCCTGCTTTTCATCAGCAGGGACAGGGAAGATGGTTAAAATTAATGGGAAGATGGATGGAGCCAAATACAGGACCATCCTGGATGAAAACCTGTTGGAGTCTGCAAAAGACCTGAGACTAGGACGGAGATTTATCTTCCAACAAGACAATGATCCCAAACAAAAAGCAAAATCTACAATGGAATGGTTCAAAAATAAACGTATCCAGGTCTTAGAATGGCCAAGTCAAAGTCCAGACCTGAATCCAATTGAGAATATGTGAAAAGAGCTGAAAACTGCTGTTCACAAACACTCTCCATCCAACCTCAAAGAGCTCCAGCTGTTTTGCCAGGAAGAATGGGAAAGAATTTCAGTCTCTAGATGTGCAAAACTGATAGAGACATACCCCAAGCGACTTGCGGCTGTAATAGCAGCAAACAAATTGGCGCAGCAAAGTATTAATGCAAGGGGGCCGAATACTTTCACAAGGCACTGTAATTTCGGCAAATCCACAGACAGTTTAGGGGTTATTAAAACTGGTGTCTAAAACCTCGGTCTAAATAAATGACCCCCTGAGTGTCTGCGCAAAACTTTTAACCAATTTACACGATACGGACCATATGTATTTTATGATCTGCAGATTACATCTGCCATCTGCATTTTTATGCAGACCCATTAAGTGGCCTGCACGTTGCAGACCAGTATAGGACGTCACATTTTCTATCCTTTGCGGAACAGACATATACAGAAAGCAAATGACTGGTGTGTGCTTCCTGCATCCGTATGTCCGTTCTGCACAAGATAGAAAATGTGACACGCCCTATATGTCTCTACAAAATGTGAACTGCAAACCCATTTAAGTTAAATGGGTCTGCAAAAATATACGGATCGCACATGGACCTCATCCATTTCTTGCTGATCCACGGAGCGCAACATACATTAGAATGCAGCCTCACAGTGTATGGGTAAGGCTGCATTCAGACGGCCATAGTATTGCGGGTCCGGAAAAATGCAGAACCGCAATACTACGGGTGTCGCCCGTAGTATTTGCGGAACACACGGCCGGGCGCCCTATTCAAAATACCTATTCTTGTCCGCTATTGCTGACAAAAATAGGACATGTTCTATAATAGGTGCCGGCCATGGAAGTGAACAGGCCTGCACCTATTCCGCAATTTTGCGTAATAGGTGCGGACCCGTTCACACGGTTTTGTGAATGGGCTCTAAAGGACAGTCACAGGAGGGCCAGAGGGGGACAGGGGGGATGGGTGGGGTACAAAAAATAACAAACCAAGTCCAGTTCAGTGCCTGACTGGGACAGTGGGCACACAGGAAGCCTACAGTCCTCACTCCTCCTAAATTGCTGCAGGCCTAACAAATTCAGCACCAGGAGCCCTAAGAGACGATTAAATGTGGGCGGAGCTATGACCAAGGGGCGTAGCTACGATAACACTAGATGTGAGGCGGAACTAGGACAAAATGGCTCAGCACAGGCCTGGCTGAGCTGGTGTCTAACCCTTCATGACCCTGCTCACCACAGCAGCAGAACTGATCTGTAAGGAGGCGGGGCCATCGCAGATGCAACTCCCGGCTTGCTGCCCAGGCCCTGCTCCTCGTTGCTGTGGATGCGGTACGTCCTGGGAGTGAAGTCCCCTTCTACATGCTGGATGGAGTAAAGATGAATGGTGAAGTGGGGAGCGTGCATCTCTCTGCTTCACCATTACAATCAAATGGACGCACTGTGGACGCACAGACAGCTGCGCTGGAGGGCCCCCTCACACGCTGGGCCCCTGTGTAGCTGAACAGGCTGCACAGGCGGTAAGAAAAAGAACAAACAGCAGGTGGCGCTATACAAATACATTTTATTGAATAACTCAGTGGCTATATGAAATTTTTAATTATCTGCCATTACAAGTATTCAGATCGAGGAACTGATTTAAAAACTGTGGAATATTTTTCATGGGACAACCCCTTTAATAGAGCAGAGATAAAAGACAGTCAAGTAGTCAACACTAATGAAAATTGGACTAATTTCCTTAAATGTAATACTTGTCAAATACAATGAATTCTTTACTGAGACTCCAAGCTGTCTGAGTTGATAGGGAAAGTATACAATGTAGCGCCTGTTCTCTGAGCAGCGATGCACCTGTAATCACCAGGAAAGTGTTAGAAGATATAATCTAGGCCAGGAGCAAGTGGACGGTGGTGACAGGAGCCTTCATTACTAGCAAATAACCTGATACTGCCAGGTCTGCAGGCTGCTTAAGGTTTGTTTTCCCTCCATTCTGGAAAAATGTAATGAGAAAATCAAGTGATTACTGGGCTAGGCAAAGAGATAAATAAGCCGATAATTAGGCCCTCTCATTAAATAATGAAGCGTACCTTCAGAGAGGCACAAACTGTCAGGAAGGGAAAAATGATGAGTAGAGACATTCTCATTAAAAAGAATTTCTGGGATGTGACAAACAGCAGGTACTGCACCACGCTTAACTCCTGCTCTGCCGCAGTGACCGACTGGTGCCGCAGCGAGTGGTGGCGGCTAGGGGGCTTACACTTAACCCTTCATAATGGAGAATTCCCACTGCATGTAGCACGTAACCCAAAGGTTAGGAGCAGACTTTAAGACTTAAATCCAATAGGGTCTGGAAAATCAGCTCTCATCAATCCAGCATAGCCCTGAGTGCGGTACACTTCCCTCATAAGAGGAGACTAGTGATCTCTATAAAGTAGAAGACATTATTATGATATAGTAATAATATTATAAACTGTATGGACATCATTCATTTCAGTGGTGTAACGTGAAGCTCCAGGGCTCAATATAACATTTGTAGAAGGGCTCTTCCCACTCTGGGCCATTAATAATATTGGTGCATTCTTATAGGGCAGTTGGACTATCCTGGGCCTCTTTAGGATCATGGGTCCAGGTGCAACTGCTACTTTAGCGTCCCCTATAGCAGTGGTGGGAAACCTATGACACGGGTGCCAGAGGCGGCACTCAGAGCCCTCTCTGTGGGCACCCGCACCCTGGAAAAAGACTATGGTATACCAATATGCCTTAGACTTTTCCTGCCATTCATCAGCGCAGGGCGCACTACGACCAGCACAGGCAGCGCACTGAATGCAGACAGAATATTATAGCTAAATGATAAAGTACATGGAAGATATGCTGTATTGGACTGTAGTATTTAAGTTACATTGCCATGTTAGCACTTTGCGATAAATAAGTGGGTTTTGGGTTGCAGATTGGGCACTCGGTCTGTAAAAGGTTCACAATCACTGCCCTATAGTTATACAGCATATATTTAGGACCAGTGCTTACAGCCTTTGAGGCAATAAATGCTTCCATTCATTAACAGCAAGCACTGATCTTAAAGTAGTATGGAACTGAATACTGAAACACATGGTGGGCAATTTACTAAGTATGGAATTTCATATGGATAAAGTGTGTAGGGGTAAGATCTGGCAAAAATGATTAAGAGGCACAGACCTCTTAATAATTTGGAGACTTTGCAGAAGGTCTGTGTGCCAATCATCAACACCTTCTAAGAGCTCATGCACACATACATATTTTCTTTCTATGTCCATTCTGATTTTTTATTTTTATTTTTTTGCGGACTGTATGCGGAACCTTTCATTCACCATGTTGTATTGTTGTCTGTATTATGGACAAGGATAGGACTGTTCTATTAGGGGCCAGCCGTTACATTCCGCGAATTACAGAAGGCGTCATCCGTGTTTTGCGGACCACAAAATACATATAGTCGTGTGCATGAGCCCTAAGAGTACTTTTCTGGCATAAGTTATCTTAAATCTGCTGGGCTCTCTTTTTATGCTCTAAATCTGGCAAGTCCTGCAGTAAAAGAGGGAAAAGTCGCTAAATTTTGTATGAAATTGGCGGTAGAATTGTTAATTTTGCCATCCCCTCCCCCACGGCCCCAAAAGTATGTTAGAAATTATCAAAATTTTCATTATAAAATGCTTTGCAGCTCTGAATACGACAAAGGAAAAATGTACATGTCTCTCCAGGTGCACTGGTTCCTCTGACGCTCCGAAAAAAGTACAGTAAACCATGATTATTTGTTCATTTAGGATTCTGATTGTGAGCCCCTATGGGAAAAGGGACGATCTCTGTACAGCGCTGCAGGGAATGTTGGAAATCTTAATTATTATGTGATGATTAAAATTATTTATTTGGAATCCCTTACCTCTGTAACTACTGATTATGTAGAGGAATCACAGCTTTTATTTATAGTGGCGGTATGTTTCTACGTAGTGATACTTTGGAAAGTAACCTGGGCACAGAGGCTCCATTCATACAGATTTATATTGACCATGATATCCCAGTGTCACTAGACTAATGTTCCTGATTTATTGTTGTCATTTTCCAGGAAGTTATTGTCCCTTTGCCGGCAAGATTCATACAGTAATTTCACCCACTGGATTTCTGAAGGATGGCAGTGGACAAATAAGTTCTTGCATATGCAGTAACTGCCCTTCAACTGATCTAGAAGATCCGCATCAATCCAATGCTATGCCAGTCACTTGCCACCCTGGGTACTATGTGACAACAGGAGGACAAACAGAGTGCAAGCTCTGCCCCTCAGGTATATCACTCCAATGAAGGCACAGCATGACCATATTATGTCTGCACTACTGTATATAATATTATTTGATATAATTATTTGGAGCAATGTGGTAGTATAATTTGGGTACTTCAAGATAGTCTTAAGTATGTCTTTAGAAGCATTTAGGGTACTAATATTTGACATTGTGTGCTGATATTTGAACACAGCATAGCAGTTTTTTGTGGCACTATTGTATGGCAGTATTATATAAACATTGGATAGTACTGATAATTGCCATCCACCCTATGATACTCCTTTTTTGAGCATATAGTTAGAGATAAGTGCATTTATTTAGTTTGGGGTCTGATTCAAACAAATTGGTCAGCAGGTTTGACTCAATTCAACCTGAATCGATAATGATGACATTGCCCTAAAAAGCAATGTATACAGTAAGACTCTGAGGTCTCCTAGGACTCAATCTAAATCCTTTCAAGCTCTATGTCTATAGGTAAATGGATGGTAGCCTGCACTGTCAAATTGTCAAATAGTTTAATGCATTTTAAAAAATCCATCCAATTATCCCTTTTTGGTGGAAGATGTCTGCCAGTGTTTATACCCACAGGGTAGTATCAGAAGAAGGAATGGCTCGTTTTGAAAAAGTGGCCTAAAAATTATGCCTTTTGGGGAATAACAACAGATTTGGTGTTATGTTAAATAAAATGCATATATACAATATATTCAGTCTCCACTAATTCCACCACCACAAATACATGTACAGGTAACAGTGTGTAACTTCCGGGAAAGTGAAGAAGCAATTGCTTTTGCAAAAGTATTGAATACATTCTCCCAGAAAATGTACAGATGTGAAGGGGTAGTAGTAGTGGCAACAGTACAGTATAGAGCCTGGTGTACAAGGCAGGAGATGTGCAGATGTGTAGGGGTAGTAGTAGTGGCAACAGTACAGTATAGAGCCTGGTGTACGAGGCAGGAGATGTGAAGATGTGTAGGGGTAGTAGTAGTGGCAACAGTACAGTATAGAGCCTGGTGGACAAGGTAGGAGATGCGCAGATGTGTAGGGGTAGTAGTAGTGGCAACAGTACAGTATAGAGCCTGGTGGACAAGGTTGGAGATATGCAGATGTGTAGGGGTAGTAGTAGTGGCAACAGTACAGTATAGAGCCTGGTGTACAAGGCAGTAGATGTGCAGATGTGTAGGGGTAGTAGTAGTGGCAACAGTACAGTATAGAGCCTGGTGGACAAGGCAGGAGATGTATAGCTATTAGGGTTGCAGCGGTAACCAGTTCCACGATATACCACAGTAATGAAATGCACGGTTATCAAACCGTGGGCATTTGCTTATTACCGGTAAAAGGTAAATGGCGACAAGACTTTTTAGTCTTGTCGCCATTTGCGCCTGGACCCGACCGCATTACTGATACTAGGCTGCGCTACTGCGCAGCCTATTATCAGAGGACATGGAGCAGATAAAATAAAAAATCACTTACCCGTCCTGCGCCGCGGCTCCGCTTCGGTGTCCGGCGCTCCTCCTCTTTTCCGGGCCGCGCTGTACTGTCCTGACCGCGTACAGCGTCAGGACGTAGTGCGCGCACTCTGACCTGACGCTGCACGCTGTCAGGTGACAGGGCAGCTACGGGAGACTAAGGAGCGTCGGACACCGGAGAGGAGCCACAGCGCAGGACAGGTAAGTGATTTTTTTATTTTATTCAGATGGTGGCCACAGTGGGCTGAAGGGGCCACAGTGGGCTGAAGGGGCCACAGTGGGCTGAAGGGGCCACAGTGGGTTGAAGGGGCCACAGTGGGCTCATGGGGGCACAGTGGGCTCATGGGGGCACAGTGGGCTGATGGCACAGTGGGCCGATTTGAGGTCTGAAGGGGGCATTGGGGCTGATCTGAGGTCTGAAGGGGGCACTGTGGGCCGATCTGAGGTCTGAAGGGGGCACTGTGGGCCGATCTGAGGTCTTAAGGGGGCACTGTGGGCCGATCTGAGGTCTGAAGGGGCATTGTGGGCTGATCTGAGGTCTGAAGGGGGCACTGTGGGCTGATCTGAGGTCTGAAGGGGGCACTGTGGGCTGATCTGAGGTCTGAAGGGGGCACAGTGGGCTGATCTGAGGTCTGAAGGGGGCACAGTGGGCTGATCTGAGGTCTGAAGGGGCACTGTGGGCTGATCTGAGGTCCGAGGATTAGTGTATCTTTTAATAATATATGTAACAAACTGTGATACCATGATAAACGTAATACTGCGGTATTTACTGAGACGGTTATCATACCGTGAAAATTTCATACCGTTGCAACCCTAGCAGCTATGTAGGGGTAGTAGTAATGGTAGTAGTAGCAGCAGTACATCATGGAGCCTGATGGACAAGGCAGGAGATATCTAGTGTCATAGGGGTAACAATAATTGCAGCAGGGACAGTAGTAGCTGCAATAGCAGCAGTACAGTATGAAACATGATGGCCAGGCATACAGCAGCAGTGGCATGAATGGGCTGGTGATAAATAGCCACTGTCAGCAATGGCAGATCAATTAATTGGCACCAGCCCAAGGTTTGTGAAAATGCTTAGAGATCCATTCCTGATTCATTTTCAGAAAAGTAATTCTTTCTCTGACAGTACACCGGAGCCTAGACAAGACAGTACACCAATGGGCCAGTTCCTGCCACTGGTCCAGTCTATTAGCTTTTATCAATCTATTATAGTTTTTACGGTATGTCCCTGTCTAAACTAGCTGTGTTGTGCATCTAGAGATAAACTTTCTTTGCTCTATCTCTCTCTCGCTCGTCACATCAATGTACAAGCTCAAAATACATGCAGCTTCCCTGGTTGGCATCTTTTATAGTATCTATGACTAGTGTTGTGCTAATCGAACTTCATGAAGTGGAATTCAATCCGAATTTCAGAAAAAATTTGATTCGCTGCGAAGCTAAATTTCCTTGTGCTTCGTGGTAACGAATCCATATTTTACCTGAAATGGGGTAAAAAAAAATGTTGAAAATCATATTTACCTACATTTGAGCGTGAAGAGACGGTCACTGCCATCTTGATTGAAGATCTTGCATGAAATCTCATGCATGGTGACGTATGACACTACAACACCGGCCGACATGATGACATCATCACGGGCCACGCAAGATATCACGCTAGATCATCAAAGAAGATGATGGCGGCCAGCTGTTCGCGATCAAATAGAGGAGGATAAGTATTTTTTTTACACTGTATTATTGCTATCAGATACCACGATTATCTATGAACGTGGCATCTGAGAGGTACAATGACAGGGGGCAGCACAGTCGCCACTCCCTGTCATTGTACCCACCAGTTTTTGTTGTAAAATTCTGCGAGTAGCTGAATCAAATTTTTTAATACTTCGCTCAACACTACCTATGACACATGACAATATCATGCCACCTGATTGGTTGAGGCTGACAGCAAGGCATTATGGGCAAGCCTGCTGGCCAGAGCATGTGGTCATGTGATCCTCCTTCTTCATCTTCCCTCCCCTACACATACATCTTCTCTTTGGCTCTGCCCAGATCAGACTCTTAAATTGCCAGGTAACCCATAACCCATAACCCAGATAATCTAAACAGTCTACCAATTTGTCAACCATATGGTTTCCTATACATTGCTATTGAGTACATATGAAACACAGTAAATCACAACATTTAACTCAACAACATTGCTTTAACCTTTTCAACTTTAATTAACCTTTTTTAAATAATCCTCTGGGTACTGCATATATCAAAGAAACACTTGTATTGTTGCCTTTTCCATCATAAATCTTCTGTTTTTCCTGTATTATACAGCTCTCTTTGTCCACTACATATCAATGTGATAATGAATGTCTCAATATTACATAATAAATCATAGATGTATTCCTCTTTTCCTAGTACATTATTGGCAATCATTGTTACACTAAGGTCAAGTTTACAGGGTGTTACACGGTCGGGCACATTGGGGGCATTATTATAAATCCTGTGCTGTATATACCCTCTGGGATGAAGAGACATTAACAATGAACTATCAGCTTTTACAGTTCTGTTAGAAATTCATGGCAGATACCATTGACGCACATCACATCACAGCAGTTTTTTAGGCGCCATACAGCGCCTGTCTGGCCTTACTCCTGTGTTTCCTGTTTATTTACAACATATAATGTCTTCATGTATTCTCCATGGAATAACAATTCAGGAGCATCTTTCTTAGGGCTTGTTCACACATCAGTTATTTAATCAGTTATTTCTATCAGTAAGGCTCCATTCCCACGACCGTGTGAATGGGGCCGTATCTATTCCGCAATATTGCGGAATAGATGCGGCCCCATAAAAATATAAAGCATGTCCTATACTTGTCCGCATGCACGGACAAGTATAGGCATTTTGAATGGGGCGCCCGGCCGTGTGTTCCGAGCGGTGCGGAACACACGCCGGGCGGCAGCCGTAGTATTGCGGACCCGCAATATTACGGCCGTCTGAATGGGGCCTTATTGTGAGACAAAACCAGAGTGGAGGCTCCACAGACATAAGGTATAATGGAAAGATCTGCACCTGTTCTGTGTTTTTGACCCCCACCTGGTTTTGGCTCCCAATAACTGAGGAAAATAACTGATCAAAAAACTGAAGTGTGAACAAGGCCTTAGAACTCTAAGTTGTCCAGTTCCTCTGTTATTTCTTCTAGAAATGTATGGCTAAATTGACATCTGGATATTAGCATTCCAGTTTTCATAGGGGCATGCCCCTACACTCTCTTATGATGTTACTGATTGGACAGTGTCAGACTGTGTAAGGACACCCCCTTCCCCATCACTGGTAATACCCAGATGCCAATTTATTCATACATTTCTAGAGGAAATAACATAGGAACTGGACAACTTTGAGTTCTAAGAAAAGATGTTCCAGAACTGTTATTTCACGGGGAATTCAAGTAGTTACTAAAACAGACAAGTTCGGAGAGGTGACAAATTCTCTTTAATTCACATTGTGCAGCTCACATGTATCTGCAGCTTGTGGACTTCATAAGAACCAGAGACATCAGTGAGGCTCAGACACTCCTAATGCCTCTATGATTAAAGTGGATCTCTTTCCTGCACCAGTTTACACACAAGATGTGCGGATCCTGAGTCACAACATGTATGACTGCCCAGGGCTGCAGTCACAATTCTGCAAAATTCTTTACTCTCACAGATTTCAATTGTGGAAAACGTCATCCTTACAAATGGAAATGAACAGTAATTTGACAAACAATATACACTTTGTGAGCAAAAGGAATCCATCTTTTCTCAGCTGTTAGGGATGACAGGCTTGTTGACTGTTTTCGATCAACAATCAGAAGAATAGTACATTCCGTGTTCTGATACATTGTAATACTGGCGTATAATGCAGGATGTAAGTCAGGATCAGTATAAGATAAGTAATGTATGTACACTGTGATTTCACCAGCAGAATAGTGAGTGCAGCTCTGGAGTATAATACAGGATGTAAATCAGGATCAGTACAGGATAACTAATGTATGTACACAGAGACTTCACCAGCAGAATAGTGAGTGCAGCTCTGAGGTATAATGAAAGAAAAACAAAAATGCCATAGAAATAGAAAGTATTCTGGTGCTAATGCTACTCTTATTTAGTAAATTTGAGATTCTTGGCAAATATATTTTGTAGAAAATTATTTGGGCCCGTCTGCCAAACATCTGTAAGACGGGACCCTAACACTAAATGCTACCTGTTATATACCATAACGGCCACAATAAAATTCAGGGAGTGCAGATTCCACATGCATACTGGGTCCACTCTGCTTTTTATCATTTTTGGTGCCAAAATGGGCTCCATTAAATCCAGTGAATGCAGGTACCAACATGCATGCACTGGATTGCAGGTACCAACATGCATGCACCATCTATACCTCTCCTGGTGCCAGATGGCTTCCAATGAATGCAATGAGCGTCCACTCTATACCTCTCCTGGTACCAAAAGGCTTCCAGTGAGTGCAGGGAGAACAGCTACAGCTTTAGGCTTCTTTCACACAACAGTATATTTTGCAGGCTCCGATCCGCATTTTTTGCTGATAAAATGCGGACCCATTCATTTCTATGGGTCCGCAAAAAATACTGAGAGCACACTGTGTGCTGTCTGCATCCGTATGTCCCTTCCATAGCCCACAAAAAAAAAATAGACCATGTCCTATTCTTGTCCGTTTTGCGGACAAGGATAGGCATTGTTACAATGGATCCGCAAAAAAAAACGGATGCCATATGGACGTCATCCGTTTTTTTTTTTTGCGGATCCACAATTTGCGGACCTCAAAACACAACGTTCGTGTGAAAGTAGTCTTATACTTACACTAATTAAAATCAGCCTATGGGGCAGACAGACTGGTCAGGAGTGCAAGACTAAATGGAGTAGCCACACCTCCAGTACAAACTGCAAAGAAAAAGGAGGTCAGTCAGCACATCTCAGTGTGCAGGTAAAGCTGCCATGGCTAGACACACAAAGGAAAAATTTTGTACTTTATTTGGTTTGCAGAGTGCTGTTGCATTGATTTTTTTCTTTATGTATTTAGCCATGGCAGCGTGCACCTGCACATTGGGATGTGCTGACTGACCCCCCTTCTTCTTTGCTGGAGTATAATGAAGGCCGTAACTCACATAGAGTGCAACAAAAGTAATGTAATGTATGTACAAAGCGACTATACCAGCAGAATAGTGAGGTCAGCTCTGAAACATAATATATGATGTAACTCAGGATCAGTACAGGATAAGTAATGTAATGTATGTACACAGTGACTCCACCAGCAGAATAGTGAGTTCAGCTCTGGAGTATAATACAAGATGTAAATCAGGATCAGTACAGAATGAGTAATGTAATTTATCTACACAGTGACTCCAACAGCAGAATAGTGAGTGCAGCTCTGGAGTGCAATACAGGATGTAAATTGATAAATAAAATGATGTTTACAAAGTGATTTTTCTATGTAGATTTCTTAATATAAGCTGTAAGACAAATAGGCAAACTATTGGATGATTCCACAATCTCTGCCTTCTCTATAGAGTAATTGAAATAAAAATTGTTCTCTGTTTAGGTTTTTTCTGTGCTGATGGCTCCAATAAAACACCCTGCCCGGCTGGGACCTTCTCAGACAAGGAAGGACTTCTTCAGCAGAGTGAATGCACCCTCTGCCCTGCAGGTCAGCACAGTATTTTCATGTTTAGCTATTATGAATGAATGAGCTCTAATGGATCTGATAACTGTTCAATATTGTGTGTCCACAGGGTTCTTCTGTGTGGAGGGAATGTCTCAGCCCCCTGGAGAAGTATTTTTGTGTCCTGCAGGCTTTTACTGTCCCATAGGCACCCGAAATTCACACGCATATCCATGTCCTGCTGGAACCTACAATGACCAATCAGGGCAAGGACACAGGGGCAGCTGCAGGGTGTGCTCTGAGGGCCTGT
The DNA here is from genome assembly GCA_900303285.1 of Rhinella marina. Classification (NCBI taxonomy): domain Eukaryota; kingdom Metazoa; phylum Chordata; class Amphibia; order Anura; family Bufonidae; genus Rhinella; species Rhinella marina. The sequence goes on from ONZH01004358.1 coordinate 20,428, forward strand.
TCTGCCAAGAAGGTAGGGTGCACATACGGTAGTCTTCTAGGTATTGCTGTATTAACTAGGCTAAATGAGAAAAAATGGAGGTGCCTATCCTCAATATCTCCAGCCTCCTTGTATCAGTAGTCTCTATCTATATGTCATGCCATAATGTAGCTAAAACAAGGATGCTGTGGTTAAGAATATTTATCTCGACAACAAATCCTGTAACTGTACTCTTTTATCAAACGGCATGGCCATGTCATGGTCTACGCAGCCATATGGGCCCTAATTAACTAAGTAGGACCACACACTTTGGCTGGTCTATATTGTTAATGGCCCCATGTTGTTTCAGGTGCTGAGGAGCCATTAACAATGCAGATACACTAAACACTGCTGTCCTCATTAGTTTAATTATACCCCCCTACAGCTTGTATGGCTGTGGAGTGCACCATGGCCATGTCACAACTGCAAAACAACCATGCAGCGTGGTTGTACCCTTAGTGCTCCTGGAAACTAGGTGAAAACTAGAGATGAGCAAATCAATTCGAAATAGATCAGATTCAACATGAAAATTTGTGTTGCATCCAACACGGTTGGAGAGAGAGAAAATATGAATCCCAGGAGACTGCGGAGCATCAATTTTCAGGTAAATTGGAGCACTTTTGATTTGGGTTTGATTTGGTTCTGACCCAATTTGTATTGGTTGACTGATTCCACCAAATCAAACCCGAATGGAATTTTGAGCGATTCACTCAACTCTAGTCATAGCCGACATGAGCACCTGTTAAAGGGGTTATCCAACTCCTATAATGACCACCCTCAATGCCCAGGTCCCTTGTATACATTATACTTACCTGCTCCCCGGCACCCATGTCACTCTGGATCCCTGCACGGCCACCGCTGCATCTCCCAGTCATACAAATCAAAACATCCGGCGACTGGGGGAGCAGCCAAAGCAGGCTGTGACGGGGACGAGCCCTCCTAGTGTCATCCGAATGCTAGGGAGGCTCGCCCCATCGTGCCCTGCTATTGGCTGCTCCCCCCGTTGCCGGATGTTTTGATCTGCTTGACTAGAAGATGCAGCCGTGGCCGTGCAGGGATACGCAGTGACGCGGGTGCCGTGGAGCAGGTCAGTATAATGTATATGAGGGGCCCAGGCATTGTGGGAGTTATTATAGGAGTTAGATAACCCCTTTAAGTAGTATCACTGAAAAATGAATCTCAGACACCCAGAGCTGGGAGCGTAGTCTCTTTGGTCGACACCCTGCTTTCCCAGGCGCCGATATACCTATGGAACTGTAATGTTAGAAGAAATGAGAACATGGACCTGCAGTTACTGCTTACAATGTATTTTAGGGGGAATGCCTCTAACAGCTGTACTTTAATCTGTTCACAACATTTTTTTTTTCTACATATTGACTTATCAGTTTGGATCAATGTCAGGAGCCTGTAATTGTTCATGTCATGCAGGACTACACAATGCAGCATCCCTCCTTATCCAAGGTCTGGGAGACCCGTGGAGCCAAAGCTCTTGTGTGAGGGAGCTGGGAGCGATGGGCAGCTCAGTGATCGGTTTTTAGCACCGTTCTCTCTGGTTCTACATGTCATTTGTTTGTTCTCCTTTGCTGGCGAAGGGGATTACAGTCTATTTATAACAGTATAGGTATTGACACTTTATAAATTACTCCCAATGGCTGCTATTACCTTTTATTAATATTGGTTCAGATATCTACTTCTTATCAGGGGAAGTCGTACCAGAATGATAATGTATATAAAATGGACTTCTCTTCTCCATAGGTTCCCCACTCTCAGGTTTCCCATGCAGCAGAGGCAAGTTCTGCCCAGCCGGTGTCAGCCGTGAACAAGACTGCCCCCCAGGGACCTTCACTTCTCACAGTGGAGCATCCAGTAAGAACTTCTCTCAGACATTTTACTACTGTTCAGATGCCAGAGGTGAAGTTATCATGGGATTTGTACATTTTGAATGTTTTCATTAATATACTTCCAATTCCAGATATCAAAGGGGTGCCCCATGGTGTCCATTTTTCCAAAGGTACAATTCTGGGTGGTAGGCAATGGAAAATTTAACATGACAGCTGAGGAGTGAATATTAATGTAGAACATATACATAGGTAATGTGATTATTACACAGGTCTTAGATGTTTTTCTCAAAGTATTAAATGTTAAGGAATGTATATATTAATGAAAGATTGTGAATAAACAGGGACGGACTTGGGGTTCCCATTGTGCCGCTAAGCTGTACCCCACTTTAATGGTAGGTTCTTTCCCATGGCACCACTTATCCCTGCCTCATCACTTATTTGCTAAACTCCTCCCTCTTCCACTCACTAATATTCGGCATATATGGGGGCTTCTGATACTCATCTACAGCTATGTCTGGGCCCCACCCAAGACCCCAGACCCTCTATATCACCCCATTCTATGAGTTCTAGTTGTGATCATGATTTATCTGCTTGTAAAACCTTCTCAATAATGAATTGTCTTTTCCGGACACCTGATCCTATGAAAAAGAATAACTAAGACGAGTTCTCATTTATAATACAGTATAGCAGCTTATAAAATATGCATATAAAACATGCAGAATAGAATTTACTGTAAATTAGTGGAATAAGCATAAAAGGTGATTAAAAACAGGACAGCAGTGCCATCTGGTGGTGAAAGTGTATTACTTTAGCAAAATAATGAGGAGCATCTTTTGTTATTGGTTGCTAGAGGAAAGTAAATCTGTGAAACTTTACTGACAGGTGAATTTTCTGCTAGAGAAACATACTTAATAATTATTTTAAAGCGACAACAACTGCAGTGCGCTGTACATATGAAAAAGTTTTTACGGGTTTGTCCCCCAATGGACATTTCCTGTATCACTGATCAAAGATGGCCCCACAGCTGGGACCCCCCACCAATAACTAAAAGAGTTCTGACACCTCCATTTCTCCAGATTGTGAGACTGCAGTTGCAGTGAGGAGAATATTGAATGGAGCAGGGGTTGAGCATGCATGGTGACGTGCCATCCAAAGTATAAAGGTTGGTGGAGAATGGAGAGTACACTGCTCGGCTATTTCTGTCAGTCCCATAGATATTGCACAGAGAGGCAAGCTGCATGTTTGACGTCCTTCAGCAGTAGTACTAAAGCCCTCATAATTAATAACAAATGCCCCCTTACAGTGCCACTGCATTAATGTCCCCATAGTGCTCCCCCAGTTATAATAATGACCTCCCTACACACATAGGGCCCCGATAGTGCTGTCCCATTTATAATAATGACACCCCACCTCCGCATCCATAGTGGCCCAATAGTGCTGCCCCAAGGAGACAAATTAAAATAACAAACACAAATACTCACCTGCATGCCGCTGTCAGTGATGCGGCGAAAGACATGGGTCTCTTCCAGCCTCCTCAGGCGGCGCAATGATGTTGACGTCAACAGACTGTCTGCACCTATGACAGTGACATCAGCTCCCGTGCTCTGCCTTTACCGTTTATATATGGTACTATATATATGTACCCACTGCATCTATTATACCTCATACCTCACATATTAGTACACTACTGTATATACTATATTCCTGTGTCCTCTGCATCTATTTTACCTCATACCTCACATATCAGTACACTACTGTGTACACTAGGTACCTGTGTCCACTGCATCTAGTCTACTGTACCTCGTACCTCACATATCAGTGCACTGATGTATATACTATACAGTATATCTGTACACTCTGAATCTATTCTACCTCATGCATCACATATCAGTACAGCTGTATAAATCTGTACCCTCTGCATCTATTATACCTCACATATCAGTACACTGCTGGATATACTATATATCTGTACACACTGAATCTATTATACCTCGTACCTCACATATCAGTACACTGCTGTATATACTACTCACCTACAGTACTTAATACACAGCCATTAAACGTGGTGTATGGGTACTTTAAGATGACACTGGCTACTCTGCTATCTGCAACTGCAAATTTTGGGTTATCTAGCCCCCTACTACAACACAGAGAAAACATAACCGTACAGGAATAGTGTATACTAATACACCACTGATAGAGGACATATCCTCAACCTGCCAAGTAACAGTATGGATTTGGAAAGACTAGAACTTTGTGCTGATTACCGGAAACCTTCTTTTTTTAATTGCTGGCTATTTAAGGGTTGGACAAACCCCTTCTTCAGGCGCAATTACCTCCCAGTGAATCCATTCACTTGCAACAGCAAGGCGGTGTTTTTTTTTCTCTTTTAATAGATAATCTTCTATATTTTGATCTGATTCCACTGCCTCTATACGAATACAGCGGGTGTCTGTTCACACTGGCAGGGTTGTCTTATCTTTATCTAGCAAATCACATTTCACATATTCGGACTTCATTTAACCTTAATGAAAGGACACCATTTGTTTGTAGTGATCTCTACATTACTGTCTCCATTGGGAGAGCCTGACATTATACCTTACGTATGAATATAGCAGGTGAGATGTCCATGACCCTTGTGGACTCCGTGTACTTTTACAACTCGTACGCCGACCTTCCTGGCTATAGTCAAGCCCCATATGTAATCTCATCCTGCCGTCATATACACCCTCCTGTATATGCCTTTCTTCCAGAGAAGAGGCAGTGAGAAGAATAGGAGCACAGGAGGAGACGTCAATTTGTAGCCTGAAGTCATGGAGATCCATATGTTTGCGTAAGAGTAGAATGAACAAAATGGCAGGATCTTTTCTTATCAAGGCTACTTGCTAGTTGCTTCAATGTGATATAACCTTCAGCTATACAGTAACCTTCGCTTCATATCCAACCAAGGGCAACATCTACATGGAGTTTGTATGCTCTTTTGTATTTTCGTGAGTTTGCACTGGTAATCTGGTTTCCTCCCACACTCCAGTGACATACTGAGAGGTTAATTGGTTAATTTAACTTTAATGTGTGAGTCTGAAATAGGGAAATTAGATTGTGATCTCCACTGAGGACAGGGACTGATAAGAGTGATGACAATTTCCGTACAAAGGCATAACTAAAGGTCCTTTTACACGGGCCGATTATCGGCCGAAAAATCGTTCCTAGGAACGCTAGTGCCGATAATCGGCCCGTGTAAAAGTGGCCCTAATCAGCCGACGAACGAGCAAAACGCTCGTTCGTCGGCTGATTGGATCTTTTGGTTTCTACAAAAGATCCAATCTGTCGGGCGCACATCGGCCTGTGTAAACAGGCGATGTGCGCCTGACAGTATGGAGCTTCCGGGCCGCACGAGCGATACAGCGATCACTCGTGCGGCCCGGCGCTCGATTCATCGGGCCGTGTAAAGGCTCCCTGCCCGAGCGCCAATATCGCTGATCGGCGCTCGGGCAGAGAGACACATCGGCCCGTGTAAAAGGGCCTTAAAAGCTTCTTTAAGATATATAATGGGGCCCCCGACATAATTAGTGCCACTTGTACTACTGTTGTCTTGCCATGAGGCAGAGGAGCACCCTTCCTCCACGTCACAGGACCTCGGAGAGACTGCCACCTCTGCGCCCCGTACAGCTACACCCACTCTGTGCACAATATAAGCCACATAAGGGGGCAGATTTACTACGTCTGGCACACCTCATCATAAATTAAATGCATCCTCTGGCAGTCTGCGTGCCTAGATCTACAACAGCTCATAGCTAGCATAGATTTCAATTATTGTTTACATTAGAAAACTAGCATATATGAAGATAATCATGACAGTCCCAACTATATCACATCCAGTAATGAGGGCAGCATGGAAACCCCAATGTTGACTAAATTTAGTGGCAATGGCAAGTAAAAAGTTGCAAACCTGCAGTTTTTCATTTTTTATGCCAGGAAATATTTAAGATTATTGCTTGTTGCAGTAATTGAAACCTCCTAATTATAAGCTTACAATCCTCCTTGAAAGAGATATTCACTCCAGGCTGATGCATTTTATCTGCATTAGTGGCATACCTGTAGTGGTGGCAGACCACAGGCTTCTGACCCTGAACTCCTTCAGTTCCCAGTGTAAAAACACTGTATTTCAAAGCATCCACCACCAGGGGGAGCTCAGTGCATACAGATGATTACAGCTTCTAATTCAAGCAACTGCATTAATTCCTATGCACTGAGCTCCCCCTAGTGGTGGCTGTAGACAGCCAGCTTTGTAATAGATGGAAAGCAGGCGATTTATCATTATACTTATGCCAGTTGTCTGGTGTGAATGCACTGAGAAATATGGTGTTCAGAATGAGCACCAAATGAGTGAAGCTCCAGATCCATCCTGACATAGAAATAAGATAAAGTGGGTGAAAATAGGTGACTTTTTTAAAATGTTTTTGTTTTTTTTTTTCATTAAAATTTCTTGCACTTAATAAAAAAAAAAGGAAATTCATCAGAAATCTGGAGTGTTGCACCTTCCATTGACTGGGAATGATCGTTGTGTATATAATAGGAAACCGGGTGGAGCAAATTTTTCTATGGGGCCCTATGAGATGTGTGTACACCCCTGACCTGCACTAATACATTGCAACAAACTTTTTGGATAGAAGAGATTTGCACTTCCGCATTTTAGCAAACCTGTATGGCCACACGTTCAGGTTTTCTGATGCAGCAAAAATCAGGAGTGAATTCAAAATACAGGAGAAGTCGTATCTGTCCTTTATCCTTTATCTCCATGTATCATCCACACCTGATTTTAGCTGCCAAAACTGCATCAGGAAACCTGACCGCATGGCAGGGATGAAACCTAGAATGTCCCCCTTTAGTGACAGCAAGCAGATATGGCGCAGATGTGAATTACAAAGCACATTGGGAAGAGGCAGAACTTTTCATTCTTTTCATGGAGTGTACAGAGGGAAGGAGTCCTATCTGATGAAAGGCATGGTGTTAGTCATTCTTTTCTGTGGCCATGGACATATCACTCTGGGGCAAAGATGGTTCAGCTTTCATCACCGCTGTGCTACGCTGCACATAAATCCAGTTCTACTTTATGACTCTTCGGGTGTTAAGTATCAAAGCTTTAAGCACAGTTGGCCAAAAGGAAAAGTGACATCCATACTGTGTGCCAGAACATCAGATACCATTTATAAAGACCCATTCATTCCAGATTATGCAAAAGGTCGTCAGAATATCCAGCCACTACTGTAAAACCCTTATTGCTTGCTTGTGTATTGTGCATGATACGGAAATATTGTATATACAGAAACTGATATTTAACAGTTACATCATAGTTAATGTGACAAGTACATCATTGGTGATTGATGAGATTTTGTGGGTTAAAATTTTATACTGAATGTCAGAAGTCATGTCAGGTGCAGGGAAACACAGTGGGGTCCCCATACTACACCAGTACAGTGTCCTATGGGTGCACCACCAATGAGGCCAGGTGAGGCGATTGCCTCAGGCAGCACCAGGTAGGGAAAAGAGGGGGGGCAGCAGAAGGGCCATGGGCAATGAGCGCTTTCATTGTGGAAACGCTCATCTCTACATACTCAACTGCATCGCTATACTCAGGACTGCAATACAGTTGAATGCTGCAGCGGGACACGGGAGGGATGTCTCCCTGGCCTACCTTTCCTCTAATAGACTACAGGAACTAGGACTAAAGCCTATCAGAGACTGGTGTCATTGGTGCCTGAGCTGGGAGTTTCCGTTTTCGCCTCAGGCAGCAGAAGGGCTAGGTGCACCCTTGCCATGTCCCCTTCATTCTTAGAATTGAAGGGTGTCCCAGAGGTCGGACCCCTCCTGATCATAAAGCAGTGGCATATCCTAGCTATATGCTATCACTTTATCAGATGGGAATAACCCTTTAAGGGTCCAGCCACATGCAGATCATATGCTTCTGATTTTGCTGTGATTCTGTAGAAAAATCTACAATGAATCCCTGGCAAAATCGGCACCTTTTAAATGCAGATTTCTAGCAGAATTTAATGTGATTTTGCCAAAATTTTACCCTATTTATTGCAAAGGGTGAAAGCCATGGTGGAAATCGGCAATATAAAATTGCATGATACAGATTTAACTTCTGTAGCGCAGGTCAATTTCCACTGTGGTTTTTGTTTTGTTTTTTTGCAGCATATGGATAGGTTTCCTAAAAGCTCATCCACTTGGCTGTCACATCTGAACATACCCTAAGGACTCATTCAGACGACAATTTTGCGGAACAGGTGCAGACCCCATCATTTCAATGAGGCCGCAAAAGATGCGGACAGCACACCGTGTGCGGCCCCACGAAAAAGATCAAGCATATCTTATTCTTTTATCATCTTTTATCTTATATCATTTCTATCATAGTACCGGCCATGTGCGGTCCACTACGGTCGTCTGAATGAGCCCTAAATGTGACGGTGAAAGACGCATCCAGGGAATTCAGATGGTCCAGTTGCTTGGCCAGTCACACAACACTCACTTTCCCAGCCTGTGTCTCCAACCTTCACATTGAAACATCTAGTGGGGCACCTTGGCACCTTGTTTTCTTACCTCCCTACTTTTTGTTCACAGTCTTCATGTATAAGTTATAATCCTCCTGTTTTTCTTTCAAGAATTAGAAGAGTGCAGCCTGTGCCCTGCAGGATTTTATTGCCTGTCAAACACCAGCTACCCCATTCCATGCCCTCCGGGCACCTACAACACCTTGGAGGGGCAGGATGAAGCTGGAGACTGCACACCATGTTCAGCAGGAAGTGCCTGCACCCGTCCAGGGCTAGCCCAGCCCGATACAGACTGCTCACCTGGGTGTGTATTGCTCCTGGTGTGACCCTCACATTGCACACAGCCAGTAGAGTACATTTATCATGTGTCTTTTGTGCCAGGTATGTGTGCCCGGTGGGATCTCGATCTGCTACATCGTCTGAAAATGCTTGCCCAGCTGGAACCTACAGTGACAGCCAAAGCCTCTTCGACAAGTCCCAATGTGAAATCTGTCCAGCCAGATTTTTCTGTGCAACAGGTAATGTTAAAGAATACCACTCACGGGAGAGTGAGTCTTCAGGAAGAGTAAAGGCGAGTTAACACGGCCTGATGGAGCAGGCGATTGTCACATCCTTCCCAACAACTGCCTGCTCATTAGTGGAGGTGAAGGGCTGCATTTCCATGCAGTGGTCCCCTCCACTGTATGGAGATGAGCTATCACTACTGCCATCACTTGTTCTCATACAGATTCATTGTTTCTGGGCAGCAGATTACTGTTTACAAAGCACGATCTGCTGCCCAGAAATGATGATTTAGGTGTCCACATGACAGATAGTTTCACTTGGTGCCTAGGGCCCACCAGTAAAATTAATTTTGGTGGCCCACCATGCGGATACATTCATTATTACCTGCTCACACAGCAGCAAGGTGCTACCAGATGATTAGAATATGGGGGTCCCTGTAGCAACTTTGAGAAGGTAGGTCCTGGGGAGAAGTGGACACTGGTAACTTTCCTCTATCCTATAAGTCATCTCAGCTCTGATCGTGTCTATAATAATACACTGGGGAGTTTCTTTAATATTCTATCAAGTTTTTTATATGAACATAGGCTGTTTGAGGTGCTGTACACTGAATATATGTATGTAGTGCAGTAAATCTACTGTGTTATGTGCCACTTGTGCAGGGGGTGGGAGACTAGGGGCCCACCTTGGTCAGGGGCCCCCCAGGGGATTTACCTGTACCCCTGTGGGCCAGTCCGAGCCTGTGTCTGGCATAACAGGTGACATATTTTTTTTTTTTTCTCCTTCAGTACAGCCTCTCTGATGATATCCATGAGGATTTCAGGATTTATCATAATTTCCTTGTGTACAATAAAAAAAATCTGTGGAAATATTATTCCCATGCATATTCCATCCTAATTATTAGTATAATTGACAGACATAAACCTTGTAAAATGACATATCGCTCTGCGTCTTTATGATTAGAACTTAAGATTTGTTGTACACATGTAATAAACACTTATTTTTTCTTAGGTTCGGGAGGAAGACAACGGCCCCCAGTTCCTTGTCCTCGAGGTCACTACTGTCCTCCAGGAACGAAGCATGGCTCCCAGTACAAGTGTCCTCCTGGGACCTGGAGCGACAGACCTAGTTTGGCATCTGACAGGGAATGCTATTCATGTCCTGCTGGCTGGTTCTGCTTGGCTGGAGCTGAATCTCCCTCTGGAAAGTGCAGCGCTGGATATTTTTGTCCCGAGGGTCAGTCAGCTATACAAAAGCAGATTTTTTTGCAGCTTGTATCGCTGTGGTTAAATAGGTTTTCTGGTTGTATGGAAATGAAACATAATCTTTGCATCATTTATAATTCCAAAATATGATATTATAATATTTTAAATTCTTTACCATTTTCAAGTCCTCTGCTGTCAGTGGTAGAAAAACCTGTTCCGAACTACAGCTACCCAAAGCCGTGCATTACAATTGCATCCAGTATGGACAAAGCTATCTGTGCGAAATGCGTCAGAATCATAAATCTCTTCTGTGCTGATAGTGTGCTACAGTGTATCAAGAGGGCTGACTAGATCAAATACTGTACAATTGTATCCACCTCTCACATGAGAGAAGTATTTGGTTTGTACAACCTTTTAGTCTCTTAACGAACAAAGAATGGTTCTATTCACTGACAACAAGCTGAGTTAGTAATGTTATATCCTAAAGCCCTAAAGAGAAAAGCCACTATTCTCCCTTGTTGGCCAAATTTTTTAATCTGTCCACACAAAGATCTTGTCCATAAAATGGCTGCTCATGGAGGGTCATGTGACCAGGCAAATCACCTCCATGTGATGTCTCCTTCATTCAAATACACTGCCATATGCACTTCTCAGTTGGGAGTTTTATGTGGGTGCAGTGTTAGAATGGAGGAGGCAGAGTCATGTGCCTGGTCACATGACCCTCTATCGGTGGCCATATTAAGGACAGGACTTTTATGTGGACAACACAGAAGATTTCCATAAGAAGGGGACATGGCTTGTGAAATATACCAAACGGCACAGAATATCAAGAAAATCTATATTAATAAGTGCCATATAGTCATCTTACCAAGACATTGGTCCACAGTAGCCCAAAAATGGGCAAACCCTTTAAATTTCATGCACAGTGAAACATACTGTAGCTAATTAAATGAGTTGTCTGGGATCTTTAAAAAATGGGCTAAGATCAGAAATCATTACAACAATTCCCACACAAACAAATTTTGACTGGCTTTTTTTTTACTAGTAAATAAAAAAAGACAGAATAACTGCATATGTTATTGTATGGTTTTGCTGCAGTTTTATGTGATTTTTTTTCAGGCATTTTTTGCACGCAGTGGGGGGAAATCTACCATTCCCTGTATGTCAGGAAAGTGTCGTCAAAAAATCTGAACAAGATTTAGCATCTATTTGGGGGTTTAGAGTCCCACTCTCACTGGTGCTTTTCCAAAAAGTAGGCACAGAGGGGCAGGGAATGGACAGTGCAAGGGTGGCTTTAACCGGCCTGACACATTTATTATAATCTATGTTATGAATCTGGCATAGATTATAGTGGAAATCTACATCCCCATACTTGCTGGTGTAGACAGGAGCGGACTGGCCATAGACTTTATAGGGAAACTCCCCGATGTCCAGGGAGTCACCTAAGCTCTCCTCACAGCTTTCAGCCAGCTAAGTAATGATCTGATGCTCCCAGAATTAGTTAAAGGGGTTCTCCGAGTTATAAATATTGATGACCTATACTCAGGATAGGTCATCAATATCAGATCGGCAGGGGTCCGACACCTGGCACCCCCGCCGATCAGCTGTTTGAAGAGGAGGCGCGCGCCGTATCAGCGCTGCCTCCTCTTCATTGTTTACATGCTGGCCGACACGGCCTAACTGCCCCATTCATTTCTATGGATAGAATCGCTTCCATAGACTTGTATGGGAGCGATTCTTCCCATAGAAATGAATGGGGCAGTGAGGTGTAATCACACATACTCACCATTACCCCCATGTCGGCCAGCATGTAAACAGTGAAGAGGAAGCAGTGCTGATACGGCGCGCGCCTCCTCTTCAAACAGCTGATCGGCGGGGGTGCCGGGTGTCGGACCCCCGCCGATCTGATATTGATGACCTATCCTGAGGATAGATCATCAATATATATAACTTGGAGAACCCCTTTAAAAAGGTTGTCTCATCATAGACAATAGGGGCACCTATACCGAGAACAGAACCCCGCAAGGCGGTGGCTGGAGGACTCCGGGCCGGGCACCACCAAGCCGGCTTCCCATAGAAGTGAATGGGAGCACATGGCACATGACCGGCCACCGCTCCCATTCATTTCTATGGGCTCAACAGAAATAGCCGAGCGAGCGCTTGGGTATTTTCCCCAACCCCAAAGAAAATGAATAGAGGATGGCTGTGCATGCGCAGTGCGCCCTCCTTCACTTTCGGGGCCGTTCTCTATATAGGTGTGGGCACTGTACCTATAAGACAATGGGGGCAAATCCTAGCGATATGCCCCCATTGTCTATGATGAGACAACCCCTTTAATGTACTTATGTACCTGACCAGTGGCTGCAGGTGCCCTCCTGACTCCTCAGTTCAGCTGTATTGCCATCCTGAAAAAAGGAGGACAGGACCAAACTGGAGGTTTTTTTTCCAGGGTCACCCAGTGCACCCCTGGGCGTAGATTTCCATTTTGGTGCACAGACCAGCATAGATGTGGTACATCTGATGTCCACGTGGGAGAGATTTAAGACGGATGTGTCTTAAATAAATTGGCCTTAATACATTTTTTCCAGTGTGTTTGCCCACTAGCATTGTCTTCATGGCAGTATAGAGAAGGTGATGTGAAAACACCTGAATAATGGGCAAGAGCTCCAGCATGATGAATATTTTAAAAGAAGCCAGTAAGACAAAAAGCACCTCCTAATGAACAAATATACCAGTAGTAAAAAAACACTTGTGTGACCTGCGTCTCATATTTCTTACAGATCTTCAGCTAACATCTGGAGCTGGTGTTTTTACCACAAAAAATGCATCAAAAACAGTGGAAGTGGAAAAACCCCACTAAAAACTCAAAAGGGCAGAAAAACACCAGAACCTCACCCCTTTGTCCCTCTGCTACAGTCCCTGCTGGACATCACATCATTCACATAACCACTACAGTCAGTCACTGGTCTCACGTGACATTCATGCCAGCTAAGCTGCCAGTTGCAGCAGTCACATGGACAATGCACACTACGTCATCGCTGCAGGACCCTAGGGGACCGACACTGGCTCATAGGGACATTTGGTGGATGGGTTCTGATTATTTTTATCCCCTTAAAACAGAGGTGAATATGCAGCATAATCTGGAGATTTGTAGACACCGCATGGAAATATGTGGGATCTTTTCCAGATAACTGATCAAAGTCAGTGTCTGAAGAATTTAATATCAAAAGCAGTAAAGACTCAAAGGGATACAAAAGCCTTTGTAGTGATATTTTGGATATAATGGTCCTGTCATGTCTCATCTAGCACAGCAGATTTATACAGCTGGAAGGAATGAATTAAAAATACGCGGATACATATGTTCACCACTGCAGGACAACAGCCACATTTAGCGATTTACAAAACAGTCATGGCAAGGGTGATGTCGTTACATGGTGGGGTCAGTTGTCTGAAGCTGTGTAGAGTCTATGAGTTTACAATCGACTGTCAACATCAATGCAATGAGACATGCGTCTTGTACACTGCGATAGCACATACTAGGTGGATACACATACTAGGTGTACATTTTCTCAACCATAGTTTTTCATTGTCTCTGTGCATCTAAAACAAGAAGTACAGAAACTTTCCATTAGATCTTAAATTGGTTTTCCAGGAGTTTAATACTGATGGCCTATTTTCAGGATATGAGATAGGCCCCCGCCGATCAGCTGTTTGATGAGGTCACAGCACTTCAGGCTTCTTGACATCACGTTCATCGGTCACATGGAGTAGGCGCAGCTCAGTCCCATTCAAGTGAATGGGCTTGGGCTGTAGTACCAAGCACAGCCACTATAGAATGTATGGTGCTGTGCTTGTTATGCTGTGAAGAGGTCGCAACACTCCACTTCTTCAAACAGCCAGTGATTGTGTTGGGTGTCGGAACCCTACTAGTCACATATCATCTTGTTTCTACAGACCTATATATCTCCACAGTAACACTCGAAGCCTGTATAGTCTGCAGGGACTTAAAGTGGCCCTGGAAACCTAAAAGTTGCACCATGTTGTAGGCAAGTCCAAATTGACAGAAGGAGGGGTAACACAAGCATGCAGGGACAACACCAGTAGGTAGGGCCAGCAATACTGTAGTACAGCACAGAACACCACCCCTGCAGAACCAAATACTACAGTACAGCACAAAATACCACCCCTGCAGAACCAAATACCACTGTGCAGCACAAAATACCACCCCTGCAGAACCAAATACTACAGTACAGCACAAAATACCACCCCCGCAGACTCAAATACCACAGTGCAGCACAAAATACCACCCCTGCAGAACCAAATACCACAGTGCAACATAAAATACCACCCCTGCATAACCAAATACCACAGTGCAACACAAAATACCATCCCTGCAGAACCAAATACCACAGTGCAACACAAAATACCACCCCTGCATAACCAAATACCACAGTGCAACACAAAATACCACCCCTGCAGGACCAAATACCATCCCTGCAGAACCAAATACCACAGTGCAGCACAAAATACCACCCCTGCAGAACCAAATACCACAGTGCAGCACAAAATACCACCCCTGCAGAACCAAATACCACAGTGCAACACAAAATACCACCCCTGCAGAACCAAATACCACAATGCAGCACAAAATACCACCCCTGCAGAACCAAATACCACAGTGCAGCACAAAATGCCACCCCTGCAGAATCAAATACCACCCCTGCAGAACCAAATACCACAGTGCAGCACAAAATACCACCCCTGCAGAACCAAATACCACAGTGCAACACAAAATACTACCAATGCAGAACCAAGTAGCACCCCTGCAGCACAAAATACCACCCCTACAGAACCAAATACCAGAGTACAACACAAAATACCACTCCTGCAGAATAAAATACCACAGTGTAGCACAAAATACCACCACCCTCACTGCAGTGTTTAAGTGTATCACTGTCCTAAGGTTGGTAATGCAGTTGAATTCAGGAGGGCACCTGCGGCCATTGGTCAGGTGCGTAAGAACCTAATTCTCCTACATTAATGCATCAGATCATTATGTACCTGGCCAGCAGTCATGGGAAGGGCCATGCAGCCGGCTGGGCCTTGGCCCATTGGGAAATTTCCCGGTAGGGTCTATGGCCAGTCTGACGCAGATAGTTTAATCCTATAAGTCATACACAGTTAACTCTAACTGTGGTGTGTATTTTCTTTTATAATAGTTTTACAATAATTATGTTTTATTATTTGGTGAAGCGATGGTCCAAATGGGAATTCGTGGCCTTTTGGCAGTGAGTTGGTTATAATAGAAGTGCATATATAAGAGCTGTGGTGACAATTTTTTTATTTTAAAGGGGTTGTCCAGCCTATTACACAAAAAATAAACTTGGATGTAAAATAACATAACCAATCAATCACTGGCTGTAGTGGTGACCTGCCTTGGCAAGTCATTCCCTAAGTGAACACATTTCCATGTCAAGTAGAACCATGAAAGGTGAAAACAACAGTGGACCATGAAGACACATATTATAAATGTTATTATAAACTCATTCAGTTCGGTTAAAACTAACATAAAATTCTGCTGCCATAATCAATATTACAGACTGATGTTTACTGCCATACAGAGAACACGTGAGATTGGGTCACTAGTGTCTATTTTCTTTCTTTCTAAAAAGGTTCACAGTCTGGAACTCAATTTCCATGCCCAGCAGGAACGTTTAACCTCAAACTGGGCAGTGTCCGAGTGGGTGAATGCAGTGCCTGCCCAGCAGGATCTTACTGCCCGCCAGGGACATCTAAACCTGCCTTGTGCCCGATGTGAGTATAGCCGCTCTGGAAACAGGTTAGGCCCGGTTCACATCACCACTTAGGTTTCCTAACAAAAAAACAGATCCTGTATTTTATGCATCCGTTATGCTCAGTTATGCACATTTTGCATCTGTTTTAGCCATTTCCATCTGAGATCCGTTATTTTAGATGGGAAAAAAATGCAGGCAAACTTCCTCCACCTCTTCCCATCTCTTGTGCTCCCTGGTCAGACCCTCCACTTATTACTGGTGTGATTGTGGAGAGAACTGGCAGGAGCTTTGTAGGTTCACACACCTATAGCAGGACAAAGGCCCAAAATTGCACATTTTATAGACAGTAAATTATATTAATATATGAAATTGTGATTTTATAGTTCAGTCATTTTTGTTTTATAGGGGAACTTATCGAGCAGAGCAAGGTGCCCAGAATGTGGGGGAATGTGATCTTTGTCCAGCTGGCTCCTCATGTCCTAATATTGGGATGAGTTCCCCAGTGCCTTGTGGAGCTGGTAATTTCTCAGTGAGTGTCTTTGTCTTTAATTTATTTTACATCCTTTCCTGTCTTATCTCGAGTTTGTCATTGCCACTTCCAAAGTAAAGCAATTACCTGCTGCACAATTTAATTGAAAAAATAATGAAAATAATTATTTCACACATCATCTTACAGAGGACTTGTCACCACTCTTGACATGTATGTTTTAGTAACTACTTGCATTTAGTGTTGAGGAGAGCCAAGTCTTAAAGGGGTTCTCCGGGCTTTTAATATTGATGACCTATCCTCTTAGACATAGCAGCAGAGAGCAGGAAGAGAGAAGGGAGATGGCACATGCACACTGTGCACTCCTTCCCTTCATACAGCAGATCGGCAGGGGTTTTGGTGTCCGTCCGATCTGATATTGATGACCTATCGCGAGAATAGATCATCAATATTAAAAGCCCAGAGAACCCCTTTAATGATGACTATCCTCATCTTTTGCTGGGCATGCCAGAGCTGATTAATATTCTGTATTTAACAGAATATTTAACAGTTCAGCCTGTTATCCTACAAGTTGATCCAGAGGAAGGCAAAAAAAACCCTGTGAGGTAGAAGCCAATTTTCCCCACTTTAGGGGGAAAAAAATCCCTTCCCGACTCCAATCAGACATTCAGAATTACTCCCTGGATCAACGACCCCTCTCTAGTAACTATAACCTGTAATATTGTTACCCTCCAGAAATACATCCAGGCCCCTCTTGAACTCTTTTAGTGAACTTACCATCACCACTTCCTCAGGCAGAGAGTTCCATAGTCTTACTGCTCTTACGGAGCAGACGCAGAGGATGGCCCCTCGTCACAGTCAGAGTCCTGGGGATAAATAGATGATGGGAGAGATCTCTGTACTGACCCCTGATATATTTATACATAGTTATTAGATCTCCCCTCAGTCGTCTTTTTTCTAAAGTGAATAACCCTAATTTTGATAATCTTTCTGGGTACTGTAGTCCGCCCATTCCAGTTATTACTTTAGTTGCCCTCCTCTGAACCCTCTCCAGCTCTGCTATGTCTGCCTTGTTCACAGGAGCCCAGAACTGTACACAGTACTCCATGTGTGGTCTGACTAGTGATTTGTAAAGTCTCAGGACTATGTTCTCATCACGGGCATCTATGCCTCTTTTGATGCAACCCATTATCTTATTGGCCTTGGCAGCAGCTGTCTGGCACTGGCTTCTACAGCTTAGTTTGCTGTTCACTAAAATTCCTAGGTCCTTTTCCATGTCAGTGTTACCCAGTGTTTTACTGTCAAATAACCTGCAGGAGATTGCAGGCAAGAACAGCAATAATATGCATATTATGCCCCCGTCTAACCAGCCAAACCCCATACCAGCAACAGCCCCTGTTTGAAGGTGAATTAAAGGTGCCGCACGGCCATTAACAATGAAGGTACAGTGCTGTCTTCATTATTAAATGAAAGGCAACCACGTGATTCTTCACCATAGCATGGCCGCAACCTGCTTGCAGCACGGCGGCACCTTGTGGCCATACCCTAAGGCAGAGTGGCCTGGGTATACCTGATTTATAGGGATTTGTGATGACTGAATTCAGAACAAATCAAATTTCTTACCAAACTCTGTCAAAGTTGCGGAATCAAATTTTTCAAAACTTCACTCATCTCTACTTGCATTTCTCATGTAATAAAAAATTCAGGATCACATATTGTTATGACTCTAAGCTATGCCATTCCTATATTACTCCTACTGGATGTTTATAAATAAAGGTCCTACTTGCATTACCAGTTGGAGGCGAGTCCCTGCACAGTCTGACCCTGGCAGCACTGATTGGACAATGTCAGACTTTGCAGGAACGCCTCTAACTAGTAACGCCAATCTGGATCTTCATTCATAAGTCATAAAAATAAATGCTCCAGAATTTATGTTTAATGTGACATACAATAATTTACTGTTACAGACATGACAGGAGGGGTGACATGTCCTCTTTAAAGAGAATGTATGCCGCTCTATTTACTAAGGGGTCATTTGTTAAGCTGTAATACACCTATATTAGGGGCATTTCAGATACAGATTGCAGCGCAAATCTGCAAGTTCTCCCCGCTCATGGCAGGTCTAAAAAAGTGTGCATGGGCGGGGTAGGGGACGGGCCGGCAGTCTTACATTTAGAACTGGCACTGGATGCGACAAAAGTTATGGAGAGGCCAGCGCCTCTTCATAACTTCGGCGGAACCACCTTCAGCTTACAGGTTTATTAAGACCGGCCCCATTGTATCCACATTTTTTACCTGTTGGTATTTGCTGGCAATCTGCAGATTTCATGGTGCTCAAAGGAGAGATAACCCAGGGTCATAAGCTAGAATCATGATCATCCTCTGGGGTCTGTGAAAACCTAATATGATAGAAAAAATATGGAAGAAGAGAAAGCGAGAATTGTTCTGCCTAGAATACCGTAGTGCCAAAAGAGTACCATCTACAATAGCAATTGCCTCATTTGGCCCTGCTATAATTCAACCGACATTTGGTCATCTGATTTATATAAAATATAGTGTAAATGAGGGCAGTGCCATCACTCTGAACCATTTAAGTGGATGCATTCCGACCACTGAGCATCACCCCTAACCAGGGGTGCACCTAGCCTTTCTGCTGCCTGAGGCAAAAACTGAAACGGTGCCCCTCACCCAAATGCCAATTTCTTAACCTAACCCCTTTGCCACAACAAAAACGCTCATTGCCCATGGCCCTTTTGCTGCCCCCCTTTTGCCTTTACCTGGTGCTGCCTGAGGCGATTGCCTCACCTGGCCTCATTGGTGGTGCACCCCTGCCCCTAACCAGTGTCCAACTGTCTCCTGTCAAGACGTCATAGTAGTTTAGAAAATGTAGAAGAAAGCGTTGGACTGGGCAAGATCTCTACTTTTCCCCCTTTCCAGTATTTATTTATGACTTTCAACATGTATTCTCATGATATTCTAGACTGCTGGTAATTTTTTCCCATGAATCTGTTTTTCAGGATATAGGATCTTCCACCTGTCTACCCTGTCAAGCAGGACACTTCTGCAATGAGGACAGGACCAGCAGAGAGCGCATGATGCAGTTAGTTTGCCCTGCAGGAACAGTTTGTCCTAAAGGGATGGCGGTCTTTCCAGGGGAAGATGCCACTATTTGTCCGCAGGGATACTACTGCCCTGAGGGAAGCCACGTAAGAAGCCTCAAAAGATATGAAGTGTCTGTCCACTTTTGAACACTATTTTACAGTTTGCAAATACAATTCAGAATGAAATAGCATTGTAACCACATTACTGATCACGAATTACATCCTGTATTAAACTCCAAAGCTGAATTATCATTTCTTCTGGCTTCATAGCTGAAATCTCACAGCATTCCCTGCTTTTTCAGTATCTGCATAGAGCTTGCTCTGTTATTTCCATTCTGGAAAGTGCGGTCATAGTAGCTTGCGAAAGCTGATAATGGCCTTTGTCATGACAAGATTGCTGACTGTTTCCACTAACTACCAGCAAAATTGTATATGCAGTACAGAATCAGTACAAGATAATGAATGTTTTTACTCATCAGCTGTATACACTATACGGTGGTGCTATGGTTGCACATGAAGTTTCTCTCTCCAAGTTATAAGATGCCCATTCTGTGATTTTGTGTTATATGCAGGAAGCCAAACCATGTCCAAATGGCACATATGGATTCCAGCCAGGTCTGGAAGGAGTAGAAGACTGTTTGCTGTGTCCTGAAGGAACCTATTGTTACCAAGAAGGGCAGAAGGGAATCCCAAGTCCAGTAAGTCCTTACTGAAGAAAATTTCCTGACTACTCTTCTTGAAATGATGATGCCAGGCAGAGGGGCACACTGTCCAAAGACCATACAGGGAAACTTCCTGGTGGGCCGATGCCCAGGGGGCCACCCGAGCCCTCCTTATGGCCGCCGGCTGGGTACATAACATGTTAGGAGCATCAGGTACTTATGCATCTGGCCAGCGGCTGTATGTGCCCTCCTGAATTCAACTGCATCCTCAGGATGGCAGTATTATGTTTTGCACTGTGATGTTTGATTTTACTTGGCCAGTATTTTGTGCTGCATTGTGGTATTTGGTTCTGCAGGGGCTGTATGTTGTGCTGCACTATGTATTGCTGAACCGCCTACTTCTATTGTATTTTATTGTCCCTGCCTACTTGTGTTGACCCGCTTCAATCAATTTGACCCTGCCTACAGCATGGGGCCACTCTTAGTTTTTTCTTCCAGGGCCACTTTAAGTTCCCAATCCGCCCCTGATGTCAGGTTCTTCTTTTTACCAGTTGTGGGAGAAATAGACAGCATTAGTTTCAGAGTTGTACAGAAACTTGTATGGAAACTTTCATCTCTCTGTGCTAATTGAAACTATAAATTCTGTCCAACTCTCTGCAGAATGGCCTGTGCCCTCCAGGATATCACTGCCCACCAGGAACTGGCTCTCCTCTGTCTTATCCCTGCCAGCCTGGATCATATTGGAACATGACCAAGCAGGGGGTGGAGATCTCCGCTTGCTTGCCATGTCCTGCAGGGTTCTTCTGTGATATGCCATCATTACTTGCGCCTAAGCTCTGTCCAGCAGTAAGTATGTATATTTTCTAAAATACCTTCAAAATACATGGTGAGCGAACCCCATTAATCTTTAATATGCATTCTAATAAACTTTTATACATAGCATTCTGTAGATAAGTGGACATTTTTTTGTAATAATCAACTTAAATAAATCCTGGATATCCAGACGAACCCCTGTTCATATATAGAATGATGCACCACACGTGCACCTTGCAGTAAACCAAGTGGCAGCTTGTGTATCGCTTCATCTGTTCTGCTTCTTTCCTGGACTCAGGGATTCTACTGTCGCCAGGGCAGCTCTAACCCACAGCCTTGCCCAGAGGGAACCTACAGTCCTCGTGAGGAGACCTCCACTGAAGCAGAATGCCGTCCATGTGAAGCGGGGAAATTCTGCACTGGGGTGGGCCTCTCAGCCATTAGTGGACACTGCCAGGAAGGATTCTACTGTCCGGAAAGATCTACAAGTCCGGTAACTATTCCATACACTGAAAGAAGTCAGTATATGAGGCACATTTCATATATTACCATGTAAAAAGATATGAAAGGCAAATACAGAGATTTAATTCATGATAATTACATTATTTTAGATTATTTTTTAAACCAGAATTCTTTAAAGGGAACCTGTCATCTCCGAAACACCCCCTGAACTAGAGTAAGCGGTGTATAGTGTAAATGATGCTGAATCCGATTATGTAAGTTTTATCTTCATACTCACTTCCATTCCGACGCTGTGCTCCCACAAACCTGCAGTAAAATACATTGACAGGACTCTTCTTTGAGTCCTCTCCATTATGTGAGTGAGCACTGGAGTCCACTGAGTGCATTTTACTGCTGGTTTGTGGGAGCACAGCGTCAGAATGGAAGTGAGTATGAAGATAAAACTTACATATTCGGATTCAGCATCACTTACACTATACAACACTTACTCTAGTTCAGGGGGTGTTTCGGAGATGACAGGTTCCCTTTAATGAACGGTCTATTAAGAATAGAAAGCGCATATTGAACTATAACATATACAAACAATCAATGTGTACCAATAAGAGCCAAGTAATACAAACTATACAGAACACCCCAACTCCCCAACTTTCCTCAATCCAACCTCTCCTACTTGTGACACCACAAAAATCATGAGAGAAAGCTTCAATCACACATCCCTATCTACCTCAAGACCATCAAGATGGGAATCAGACGCAGCCACTAGTTCAGCGTCCCTAAATCAGCCATCCACCTACTGTACACTGGTCCAAATTCCTGGCACTTTGTTGATGCCACTCCCAGGCAATCAGTCCATCTTCCCCACTATTTCTCAGACTTATTAACAGCCCTATGCAGAGAATAAATCCACCTTTCCTTCAATATCATGGAGCTCAGCACCCTTATCACTTCTGAAATAGTAAGAGGCTCTACTTGCAACCAGTACTTAGCAATGAGTTTATAAGCCTGTTGAAAAAGAATGGCTGACCTGTTACATGTGCACTTGGACACTGAAGGCATCTGTGTTGGTCCCATGTTCATATGTGCTCTCATTGTTGAGAAAAATGAAGTTTTAATATATGCAAATGAGCCTCTAGGAGAAATGGGGGCGTTGCCATTACACCTAGAGGCTCTGATCTCTCTGCAGCTACCACATCCACTTTGATTGACAGGACCAGGTGTGATGACGGTTTCTGCCTGGTCCTGTCAAACAAAGTGCATAGGTCAGAGAGAGAGAACGCCCCCATTGCTCTTAGAGGCTCATTTGCATATATTAAAACTGCATTTTTCTCAACAATGAGAGCACATATGAACATGGGACCAACACAGATGCCTTCAGTGTCCAAGCGCACAAGCAAGAGGTCAGCCAGTGTCATAGGTACCAATGTGCTGACAAATGTCCTTTAAGAAAAAAATTGAAATATCGAGCGTGACTGGTAGTCAGTGACCATGTGGTCAATCCATAGAGTCAGGAAATTCAGGAGCTTGAGTATAATTTGGTTTTCACTGGAGTATAATTTGAATTGGCATATTTCGGGAAACAAGAGTTATTGGGCTTCTCTGCCATGAATTTCATTCAGTTTCTTCTCTTTATCTGTGATATAGACTCCCTCTGGTGGAATGTGCCCAGCTGGTAGCTACTGCCCACCCTCCTCTGGTTGGCCAGTCCTGTGCCCCCCAGGCACTTATGGTAACCAGGTTGGACTAACAGAAGTGAGTCAGTGCTTAATCTGCCCACCTGGGTGAGTACTGAGCGTTCTCTAATTTTATTAACTGTTTTACTGCTACTTCAGGCAGAGCATTAATATGATTTTTTGCTGATATTCAGGATGTTCTGTGATGAGCAAGGTGGTTCCAGCCCCACTGGTAACTGCACTCATGGGTATTACTGTGCAGAGGGTTCTAGCTCATCAGTTCAACATGAGGTTCCTCAGGGCTACTACTCCATGGAAGGGGCCTTCCGTCCAGAACCCTGTCCACCAGGAACTTTCCAGCCCGTAAGTAGAAGGCTTTTTAACCTCCATGTAAAGCATCCTTTCAAAAATAATCGCCTTGGCCTCAGCATTTGTGTTTTTAATCCTGTGGGGAAAGCATAGTGGGGTTCATTTATCAAGGGATTTGCAACTATCTTAGTTGTAAAAATAGTGGCGAGTCACCTTTTGGAGTTGAAATGTTTTTGACAGTTGGGCAGGAAGGGGGCAGAGTAATGGTGTGCCGGGGCAGGACAGTGGCTGGGCAAATTTACTAACGTGTACACCTGGAAACAGGCATACATGATGGCGAAAAACTACGCTAGATTATGGTTGGCATAGTTTTTGTGTCAGGTGCACGGCTGCCTTAGATTAGCCTAATTTATGATGAGGTGCACACCTTGTCATAAATTTGGCTAATCCTACAGCAGTGAAAGGGGAACCAAAGATCATCGTGAAAACTCCAATCTTTTTAAATATCCCGAAGTGTCTCTGCCTGTAGACAGCAGACAATCATATGAAGCAGAGTTGCAGTGTAAGGCCTCTTTCACACGAACATTGTGTTTTGCGATCCGAAAATTGCGGATCCGCAAAAAAAACGGATGTCGTCCGTATGGCATCCGTTTTTTTTTTGCAGATCCATTGTAACAATGCCTATCCTTGTCCGCAAAATGGACAGGAATAGGACATTTTCAATTTTTTTTGCGGAGCTACGGAACGGGCAAACGGATGCGGACAGCACACAGTATGTTCTCAGTATTTTTTGCAGACCCATAGAAATGAAAGGGTCTGCATTTTTCATGTGAAAAATGCGGATCGGAGCCCGCAAAAAATACTGTCGTGTGAAAGAGGCCTAAAGCATAAGGGTGACAGAGTAATGCCTTACTCACACAGTCAGAGTTCGGTCAGTGATTTCCTTCAGTGATTGGCGTATAAAAGACGTCAGCGGTGCAATATAAAAAAACATAAAACATCCAACACAAATATAGGTAGAATACAAATATATATAAAAAATGATGAAAAAGATAAAAAATATAAAGAAATATAAAAAAATATAAAAAATTGTTCTGCAATATACTGCCAAATCAGTATACTCTATATCTAGTATATCTAGTAGATCTTGATCCCTTAATCCAGGAAATTATGCTATGGCTCCCTTGATTTGGGAAAATGTGCTATATATAGTAACCCTTTTAAAAAAAAATAGTATATGGTTAATGTTCTTTTGTTGTAATTCTTAGGATCATATAGTGACCAGTTTCTAGAGAGTCCCAGGGTTGGTAAGTGGCCTAATCCTGAGATCCCCTTTAGTAAGAGTCTCAATTTAATATATTGATATAACTTAATATGTATCTCAACACATGAGGTTATCAATGATGTTGTCCTTAGTACATTATCCCTCTGGACGCGATGTGGATAAGAAGGATTCAATCCTGTGTGGTAGCGGTCCCTCCACGATGCTTCTCCTGGCAGCATGAGCTGCCTTGATGCGCGCACTTTTCAACGTGTAAGCAGTGTCCCACGTGGCATCCCACGTGGGTGCCTGCTCTTTGAATGGGAGAGTGTGCCGCGTATTATGATGACAGCGCTGTGTTGAATCGCGCTAATGATAGTCGATTCAGTTGTTTGAGATATCCAGGGGGTAAAAGGATTGGAGTACAAGGCTTGGCTTTTGTAGAGACGTCTCTATAATAAAGTCACAGGTAGCAAGGTCTATTAGTACCAGATGCGTTTCGGGGTCTTTACACTGCCCCTTCCTCAATGGTATTTTCATTCAGCATAATGTAATCTGGGTATTTATTCCAGGTCCTCTTACATTGTGCATTAATTGTTCTGCTATGTAACTGTTATTTGTTATATTACATGTTATATGCCTGGTTCACTAGCAGGTGGCAACGTATATGGCAGGGAGATCTTTAAATAGAATGGAACTTACCATTCTATTCTCCCCCTTTTGGGCAGAAGTAAGCCAGTTTGGTTTCCTACCAATGGAGGGGCTGCATGAAGTTTTCAGTCAGTCTGCGTTCAATCTAGTCCAGAGTTGGAAGGAGAGGAGAATCACCCTGACTCCTTACAGATTAACCGACAGAGTTTTGGGAGGGGGTCAACAGCCAAATCACCCCACTTCAGAGGTACCAGAACAGTTCTAAAGTCCAGCTTCCAGACTAAAGCCAAGTTTAGCATAGCAGAGAGAGAGAGAGATAAAGCAGAATACTCAATTTTGCCTGACAGTTTATGCCAAAGCCTGCTGGAACCAAGAGAAACACCACTTCTTGTACGGATGCAAGTTGATTCAAGTAAAGCTGTTGAACTTTATAAAAGTCTGGACTTGACTATTTCTTCACCTCCACCATTACTCTCCCCTTTATTGAGACAGAGCCTAACCCTGGGGAGCAACGGTATCCAGGTAGGAGCACCGTGACACACACTATTGAGGCTGCACCACACCACTCAGCATTCCAATAAACCTGGGACACGATTAGCGCTGGGGGATGACACGTTGCAAATCACTGATGAAAATCACTGACCAAAACACTGATGTATGAATAAGGCATAACAGCTTGATCACTGATAAGTTGGTAGGCTATATGTGGGTTTCGGGACTTCAAGATAAGCAGGCCGCAGTGAAGAGCTGAATTAGCAGGCATTACCTATAGTGATTTCCATGTCATTTATAAGAACCTGCATCTCCTCATGAATCCTTACATTAAAGTGACTTTACCTGCTTGTGATGCAGCTCCCAGCTCAGTCATCCTGCCGACAGTGTCCTCCAGGAAAGTTCTGTAACGCCAGCAATTTATCTGATGTTTCCTCCTGTCTACAAGGTCATTTCTGTCCTGCTGGAAGCATTGCTCCAACGCCGTGCCCCATGGTAAGATATTAATGAAGAGTAATGGCAAATATCCACCATGAGACATGAGCCGAATGATTTCATTTACAATTCTGCACTAATAATGAGAGAGGGTGTTAGGTGTATGAATGATCACATAATAAGTCAAATCTAAAATAATGGACAGTCTTCACTTTCTAAATTCAATCTGCAACTGCATCTAAAAATGATGTGCAGGCATCTAATGCTTCTTCTTATTGATTTATGGAGCCATAGATAATGCAGAATGAAAATGAACGGACAAGTATGGAATATATATGTGTTTCTAGGGCCTTGTTCACATGAGCACATAGAAATACTTATAATGGAATGTGGAAATATTTCTTTGTGTACTTTTTTCTCAGTCAGATGTTGTCTGTATTTTCTTCTATTGAGTAGTCACCAATATGGATTTCATATATGGGGGTAAACAGCTGAAATGACTAACATTAGCTTCATATGCAGGAACTTCCTACAGGAATTGTTCATGTGTGAATTTGCCTCTCATAGATTTTGTTCAAATATAATGAGATCTCAAAAATGGGTTAATGGGGTCATAGTGATATTGAGCAAATAACCTGTGGCTATAAAAAACCCTCACTTATCAAACTGGTGTAAAGTAGGACTGGCTTAGTTGCCCATAGCAACCAATCAGATTCCACTTTTCATTTTGGACAGCTCCTTTGGAAAATGAAAGGTGGAATCTCATTGGTTGCTATGAGCAACTAAGCCAGCTCTACTTTACCCCAGTTTGCCAAATGTTTACACCTTTAGTTGTAACTCATAAAAACCTAATCTTATCATCATTGCATAAAAAGAAAGATTCCCCTTATGTACCCTATTGTAATAAACAATAGGGCACATATCTGCGCATATTCTGTGGACAGCTCTTGTTGGCTTATCAATTAAGATGTTAATTGCTATGGTTTTAGAATGGGGTATATATCTCCCTTTAAAAAATGTAGACAATTGTAAAACTGTAGACGGAGTCCCACCCCAAGATGTTTCACTGCTATGCCCTACATTACAGCCAAGCCAGGGAATAGATATTAATGAAATGGGGCATATATATCTCTCTGAAAGCCACATTGGGGATTTATCAAAACTGGTGGTAAAGAAAACCTTCCATTTTTAAAAGCTCCTTTGGAAAATGAAAGAATCAGTCTGACTGGTTGCTAGGGGCAACTAAGCCAGTTTTGATAAATTTACCTCACAGGATATTATTGAGAGAGTACTTATTGAGGGAAATTTTTTTTTTTCTTTTTAAAAAAGACAACATATATACAGTGCCTTGCAAAAGTATTCGGCCCCCTGGAACTTTTCAACCTTTTGCTACATTTCAGGCTTCAAACAAAAAGATATAACATTTTAAATTTTTGGTGAAGAATCAACAACAAGTGGGTCACAATTGTGAAGTGGAACAAAATTTATTGGATCATTTAAACTTTTTTTGTAATCATAAAACTGAAAAGTGGGGCGTGCAAAATTATTTGGCCCCCTTGCATTAATACTTTGTTGCGCCACCTTTTGCTGCGATTACAGCTGCAAGTTGCTTGGGGTATGTCTCTATCAGTTTTGCACATCTAGAGACTGAAATTCTTGCCCATTCTTCCTTGCGAAACAGCTCGAGCTCTTTGAGGTTGGATGGAGAGCGTTTGTGAACAGCAGTTTTCAGCTCTTTCCACATATTCTCAATTGGATTCAGGTCTGGACTTTGACTTGGCCATTCTAAGACCTGGATACGTTTATTTTTGAACCATTCCATTGTAGATTTTGCTTTATGTTTGGGATCATTGTCTTGTTGGTAGATAAATCTCCGTCCTAGTCTCAGGTCTTTTGCAGACTCCAACAGGTTTTCATCCAGAATGGTCCTGTATTTGGCTCCATCCATCTTCCCATCAATTTTAACCATCTTCCCTGTCCCTGCTGATGAAAAGCAGGCCCAAACCATGATGCTGCCACCACCATGTTTGACAGTGGGGATGGTGTGTTTAGGGTGATGAGCTGTGTTGCTTTTACACCAAACATATTGTTTTGCATGGTTTCCAAAAAGTTCGATTTTGGTTTCATCTGACCAGAGCACCTTCTTCCACATGTTTGGTGTGTCTCCCAGGTGGCGTGTGGCAAACTGTAAACAAGACTTTTTATGGATATCTTTGAGAAATGGCTTTCTTCTTGCCACTCTTCCATAAAGGCCAGATTTGTGAAGTGTTCGACTGATTGTTGTCCTATGGACAGACTCTCCCACCTCAGCTGTAGATCTCTGCAGTTCAACCAGAGTGATCATGGGCCTCTTGGCTGCATCTCTGATCAGTTTTTTCCTTGTTTGAGATGAAAGTTTAGAGGGATGGCCGGGTCTTGGTATATTTGCAGTGGTCTGATACTCCTTCCATTTCAATATGATCGCTTGCACAGTGCTCCTTGGGATGTTTAAAGCTTGGGAAATCTTTTGGTATCCAAATCCGGCTTTAAACTTCTCCACTACAGTATCACAGACTTCCCTAGTTTGTTCCTTGGTCTCCATGATGCTCTCTGTGCTTTAAACAGAACCCTGAGACTATCACAGAGTAGGTGCATTTATACGGAGACACACAGGTGGATTCTATTTATCTTCATCAGTCATTTAGGACAACATTGGATCATTCAGAGATCCTCAATGAACTTCTGGAGTGAGTTTTCTGAACTGAAAGTAAATGGGCCGAATAATTTTGCACGCCCCACTTTTCAGTTTTATTATTACAAAAAAAGTTTAAATGATCCAATAAATTTCGTTCCACTTCACAATTCTGACCCACTTGTTGTTGATTCTTCACCAAAAATTTAAAATGTTATATCTTTTTGTTTGAAGCCTGCAATGTGGCAAAAGATTGAAAAGTTCCAGGGGGCCGAATACTTTCACAATGCACTGTATATATACTCCACTATAGGGTTATAGCCATTAATCTGTTAATCGATTACAAGCCAACAAAAAACATCCAGAGAATATGCTCAGATATAAATATTGATTTAAAAGCCATTAGGAGGAAGGAGTGACTGTTTATTACGATAGGGCACATAAGGATAATCTTACTTTTTATGCATAAAAGGTTATGTTTTTAGGTAACATGTTATGGGATAAAAATATAGGGGCATGTTTACTTAGACCGCCATTTTAGACAATGGTCTTATTAAGGCCTATAGCTGGCGGTGGATCGCCAAAGTTATAAAGAGGCGCAGGTCAGATTCTAAATGTAAGACAGCTTCCTTTTAGACCTGGGATGAACGCCAACCACGGAGTGCAACAGAATCTACCCCAGCTATACGCCACAAAAGTGACGAATATCTGATCATACATGACCCCCATAGGTTCTTTATAGCCATAGGCACAATATTTTATAGGTTGTGGCTTCACATGTTTTCCTGTTGGTTTTCTACATGCATCGAAGCATCGCATAGCATGCAGTAAACTTTGTTCTCGTTCTGTTCTTGCAGGGCACAGCAGTTATCATTGTAATTTGCTATACATTATGCGACTATTCCACCTTTAATTTTTTAAAGCTCCTATGGAAAATGAAAGGATCAATCTGATTGGTTGTTATCGATAACTAAACCAGTTTTCCTTTGCACCAGTTTTGATAAATCTCCCCCTTTGAGTATTGGGTCTTGGTTAGATTAGAGATTTAATTCTGAAAGGATTCTCAAATGCCATTTGAATTATATATAGTGTGCTTTATTTTATTTAGGGAACCTTTTCAAACTTGTCTGGCAACCTAGCTGCTGACTACTGTGAGCCGTGTAGTCTGGGTATGTACTGCAGTCGCCCTGGATTAACCCAGCCAGAAGGACATTGTGAGATGGGTCATTACTGTACTCGTGGGTCCAACACTCCAGTTCCTGTAAGTGTCCTGCAAGAACCTACTTACTACAAATGTACAGCTGCTGTATAGATACAATCAATAAAATCTAAGTTACTGTGCATACTGTATGTACATTATATTTAGTGTTGAGCGAATCAAAGCCAAATGAATTGACTTCAAACCGAATTCCAGGAAAAATTCGATTTGCAGCAAAGCCGAATTTCCTCACGCTTCGTGGTAACAAATCTATTTTTCCTGAAATGGCAGCAAAAAACAAAACATACTCACTTCATCCATTTGGCCATCGAGGCCATCTTGATCTAAGAAAAAACGCAAAATACCAGTGATGATGTCACCATGCCCTGCCATTGTGATGACGTCATCATATTGTAACGCGAGAATTCATGCAGTTTCTTCAATCAAGATGGTCGTGACAGCCTCTCCGCAAGCAAATGGATTTTTTTTTTTTTAACCCTGAATAACCCCTGAAAGGCCTCAGTTTTTTAACATCAGATGCCGTGATCAGCGATGAACGCGGCATCTAAGGGGTTCCGCATCATTCCACCTGCCACTTACAAAGGAATGCGATTTGTGACAAAGTAATTCATAACTAATCGAATTACATTGTGAAATTCGGCGAAGCAGCCAAAGCAAATTTTTCATAACTTCACTCATCACTAATAGATACTACTTATTTTGTCATGTTCCTGAATTTTAGCTACATTCACTATTCTGCTGTTGGATTCACTGTGTACATACATTACATTACTTATCCTCTACTGATACTGAGTTACATCCTCTGTTATACTCCAGAGCTGCACTCACTATTCTGCTGGTGGAGTCACTGTACATACATTACTTATCCTGTGCTGATCCTGAGTTACATCCTGTATTATACTCCAGAGCTGCACTCACTATTCTGCTGGTGGAGTCACTGTATACATACATTACATCACTTACCCTGTACTCCTCCTGAGTTACAGCCTGATACTCCAGAGCTGCTGGGTACATACATAACTTATCCTGCGCTGATAATCAGTTACAGTCTATATCATACTCCAGAGCTGCATTCACTGCATTGTATCTCAGAAAAGTAAAATAATGTGAAAAAGTATTAGTTCAATATAAGCCTTTAACAATCATGGGAAAGACGTCTGACTTAGCAGTTGTCCAGAAGAGAGTCATTGACACCTTCCACAAGGAGGATAAGCCTCAAAAGGTAATTGTTAAAGAAGCTGTCTGTTCACAGAGTGCTGTATCCAAGCATATTAATGGAAAGTTGAGCTGAAGGAATAAGTCTGGTAGAAAAAGGTGCACAAGCAACAGGGATAACCTTAGCCTAGAAAGGGCTAGTCAAAAATTTGGAGAGGATTCACAAGGACTGGACTACGGCTGGAGTCAATGCTTCAAGAGCCACCACACACAGACGTATTCAGGACATGGGCTACAACTGTCGCATTCCTTGTGTCAAGCCACTCATAACCCGGAAGACAACATCAGAAAAGTCTTACCTGGACTAACGAGAAAAAGGACTGGTCCAAAGTGACTGTTTCCTAATGAAAGTAAATTTTGAAGTTTCATTTGGAAATCAAGGTACCAGAGTCTGGAGGAAGAGTGACCTCAATCCAAGTTGGTTGAGGTCTAGTGTGAAATTTCCATAGTCAGTGATGGTCTGGGGAGCCATGTCATCTGCTGGTTTTGGTCCACTGTGTTTTATCAAGTCCAAAGTCAACACAGTCGTCAACTAGAATTTTTAGAGCACTTCATGCTTCCCTCAGCTGACAAGCTTTATGGAGATGCTGATTTCATTTTCCAGCAGGACTTGGCACCTGCCCACACTGCCAAAAGTACCAATACCCAGTTTAATAACCACTGTATAACTGTGCTTGATTGGCTTACTATTTTAATTTTCTGAGATACTGACGTTTGGGTTTTCATTAGCTGTAATGGTCAACATTAAAAGAAATAAACACTGGGAATAGATCACTCTGTATGTAATGAATCTATAGAATATATGAGTTTTAATTTCTGAATTTAATTCCTGAAATAAATTACATTTTCAATGATATTCTTATTTATTGAGATGCACCAGTAATATGATGGATTTACAAAGGCACTAGTGTTTTATTGTAAATGTAAACCATGGTGTACATAGGTTTTAAGAGTTTTTTTTTCATTTCAGATAGAGATGCCATTTGGTGACCTTTGCCCAGCCGGTCACTTTTGTTCCAAAGGTATTAGACTTGCATGTCCTCTAGGCACATGGAATGGCCAAAAAGAAGCTGTGGACAGTTCCTGGTGTTTACCCTGCCCTCCAGGGACCTTCTGTGATTTGCCTGGACTGGCTGAACCAGCTGGACCTTGTCACTCTGGTAAGACGCTGGTTGCTTTCAATTCAGTGTTACCCAACAGCTCAAGACAATGAAAATGAAAGATCAAAATTATGCATTTTATGTGTTCAGGGTATTTTTGCCTTTTTGGTTCTTCAAGTCCTAGACCAGAGGGAGGAATCGTTGGTGATATCTGCCCTTTAAAGCATTTCTGCCCTGAAGGTTCCTCAGAGCCCATTTCTTGTCCTGAAGGCACTTACAGTAACTCAACAGGTATGAGTGCTATGTATAAAAGAAATAAACAAGCATGTCTATATGATGGGAAAGACTGATATAATCGCTGGCTTCATACTATGAATCTCATTACTAGGATAATTTGTTCTGAGGTTAATAAAATTCCTAGCTAAATCATATAAATTAGGATGAGAAAATGTCTGACTATTTACCAATGAAGACGAGGGATTTACACTGAGGTATACCTTGATTGTGCTGGATTGTACCCAGGGCTCAATTAAGATTGGTGGAGGCTCCCGGGCAAAAAATCTGGTGGGGGCTAGGTTTGGTATCCCCGAGCTGCATAGCTGTCTGCTGCTGCCACACTCAGGTCTGGCATAAATGCTGTCGCAGTCCACCATCTAATGTAAATGTTGCTAGTCAGTCCACAGTCTGGAATAAACACTGCAGTCGGTCAGTACATAGTCTAAAATAAACACTACAGTCGGTCCACAGTCTGGTGTAAACACTGCTGTCAGTCAGTGCATAGTCTATTGTAAATGCTGCAGTTAGTCCACAGTCTAATGTAAACACTGAGATCAGTCAGTCCATAGTCTATTGTAAACACTGTCAAACAAGTCAGTCCACAGTCTGAGGATACGACCGTTCGTGATCTGTTTGGGTTATGGCCAGCTGCAGTCAAGAACAGCGAGGCCAATTAGGCCGTAGCTGCTTGATATTTAAATAGTGAAGACCGCACTGTATAGATGAATACCTCCCAACTTTAGAGAATGATGAAGCGGAGGGTGGATGGCTCCATGCTTCACCATTACAATAAGCTGAGAGTGGGATATACCTCTGTTGCGAGACAGCCACTGAAATCCAGGACTGTCACGCTGGATCTGGGATGGTCTGGAGGTATGTAGATGGTCTGAATTCTTAATGGCAGTGTGGTATCGAAGGTGCCGCTGCCATTAAGTTAAATATCAGGCAAGTCCTCTGAAAAAGGACATGTCCTAATGAGAAAGAACACACCTTCTGAGCTGCCAGGCTGAAATAAATCTAGCAAAGTACTTAGAGAAATTAGGCTACTTTCACACTTGCGTTGTAAGGATCCGTTTGTGAGATATGTCACAGGCTCTCATAAACGGTCCAAAACTGATCAGTTTTGTCCTAATGCATTCTGAATGAAAAAGAATCCGTTCAGAATGCATCAGTTTTGCTTCAGTTTCGCTTCAGTTCAGTCAGCATTCCGTTTTGGAGGCGGACACTAAAAAGCTGCTTGCTGCGTTTTGGTGTCCGCATGAAGAAACTGATCCAAACTGATCTGTCATGACTCACAATGTAAGTCAATGGGGACGGATCCGTTTTGGCTGACACAATAGAAAATGGATCCGTTCCCCATTGACTTTCAATGCTGTTCATAGTAACATAGTAACATAGTTTATAAGGCCGAAAAAAGACATCTGTCCATCCAGTTCGGCCTGTTTTCCTACAAGTTGATCCAGAGGAAGGCAAAAAAAACCCTGTGAGGTAGAAGCCAGTTTTCCCCACTTTAGGGAAAAAAATTCCTTCCCGACTCCAATCAGGCAATCAGAATTACTCCCTGGATCAACGACCCCTCTCTAGTAACTATAACCTGTAATATTATTACCCTCCAAAAATACATCCAGGCCCCTCTTGAACTCTTTTAGTGAACTTACCATCACCACTTCCTCAGGCAGAGAGTTCCATAGTCTCACTGCTCTTACCGTAAAGAATCCTCTTCTATGTTTGTGTACAAACCTTCTTTCCTCCAGACGCAGAGGATGGCCCCTCGTCACAGTCACAGTCCTGGGGATAAATAGATCGTGGGAGAGATCTCTGTACTGACCTCTGATATATTTATACATAGTTATTAGATCTCCCCTCAGTCGTCTTTTTTCTAAAGTGAATAAGCCTAATTTTGATAATCTTTCTGGGTACTGTAGTCCACCCATTCCAGTTATTACTTTAGTTGCCCTCCTCTGAACCCTCTCCAGCTCTGCTATGTCTGCCTTGTTCACAGGAGCCCAGAACTGTACACAGTACTCCATGTGTGGTCTGACTAGTGATTTGTAAAGTGGCAGGACTATGTTCTCATCACGGGCATCTATGCCTCTTTTGATGCAGCCCATTATCTTATTGGCCTTGGCAGCAGCTGTCTGACACTGGTTTCTGCAGCTTAGATTTCTGTTCACTAAAATTCCTAGGTCCTTTTCTATGTCAGAGTTACCCAATATTTTACCATTTAGTATGTACTGGTGACTTGCATTATTCCTTCCCATATGCATAACTTTACATTTGTCAGTGTTAAACCTCATCTGCCACTTCTCTGCCCAAGCCTCCAGTCTATCCAGATCCATCTGTAGCAGTGTACTGTCCTCTTCTGTGTTAATTACTTTACACAGTTTAGTGTCATCTGCAAAAATTGATATTTTACTGTGCAAGCCTTCTACAAGATCATTAATAAATATATTGAAGAGAATAGGGCCCAATACTGACCCCTGTGGTACCCCACTAGTTACAGTGACCCAATCTGAGTATGTACCATTAATAACCACCCTCTGTTTTCTATCACTGAGCCAGTTACTTACCCACATACAGACATTTTCTCCCAGGCCAAGCATTCTCATCTTATATACTAACCTTTTATGTGGTACAGTGTCAAATGCTTTGGAGAAGTCCAGATATACGACATCCATTGATTCGCTGCGGTCTAGTCTAGAACTTACCTCCTCATAGAAACTGATTAAATTGGTTTGACATGACCGATCCCTCATGAAGCCATGCTGATATGGAGTAATTTGCTTATTTTCATTGAGGTACTCCAAGATAGCATCTCTTAGAAAACCCTCAAACAGTTTACCCACGACAGATGTTAAACTTACCGGCCTATAGTTCCCCGGCTCTGTTTTTGGACCCTTTTTGAATATTGGCACCACATTTGCTATGCGCCAATCCTGTGGAACACTCCCTGTCAGTATAGAGTCCTTAAATATCAGAAATAAGGGTCTGGCGATGACATTACTTAATTCTCTTAGGATACGGGGGTGTATGCCATCCGGTCCTGGCGATTTGTCTATTTTAATCTTTTTAAGACGCAGCTCTACTTCTTCCTGGGTCAGACAGGGCACTTTTAATGGGGAATTTACTTTTATATTCTGCATTTCATCTGACAGTTTATTTTCCTCAGTGAATACAGTGGAGAAAAAGATATTTAGTAGCTTTGCTTTCTCCTCATCGCTCTCTGCAACTCCCCCCTCATTACTCTGTAAGGGGCCGACACCTTCAGGTTTATACTTTTTACCATTTATATAATTAAAGAACATTTTAGGGTTAGTTTTACTTTCTTTGGCGATTAATCTCTCGGTCTCTAGTTTGGCTGTTTTTATTTGTCTTTTACATATTCTATTTTTTTCCTTGTAGTTTTTCAATGCTTCCTCGCTTCCCTCCTGTTTTAGTGATTTAAATGCTTTCTGTTTGTCATTTATTGCTTTCTTTACAGTTCTGTTTATCCACATTGTTTTTTTCTTGTTCCTTAACCTTTTATTCCCATAAGGTATGTACCTCTCACAATTAGATATTAGGATGCTTTTAAAAATATCCCATTTTGTGGCTGTATTTTTATTTTTGAGGACTTTGTCCCAGTTAGTTAGGCCTATGGCCTCTCTTAGTTGGCTAAATTTAGCTTTTTTGAAGTTAGGTATTTTTGTTCCTCCCTGAAGAAACGCTCTTTTAAATGACAATTGGAAGGTTATTATATTATGGTCACTATTTCCTAGGACTCCCCCGACCTGCACATCTGTTGTTCTGTCAGGTCTATTGGTTAATACTAAGTCCAGTATGGCCGTCCCTCTAGTCGGGTCCTGAACCAGTTGGGAAAGGTAATTGTCTTTGGTTATTTCCAAGAACCTGTTTCCTTTATGAGATATACAGGTTTCAGTTTTCCAGTCTATATCTGGGTAGTTGAAATCCCCCATAATAACGACCTCATTATGATTTGCCACCTCGTCTATTTCGTTTCGAAGTAGATTTTCTATGGGCTGTGGTATACTAGGGGGTTTATAATAAACTCCTATTAGTATTTTATTATTGTTTTTGGCTCCATTTATTTCTACCGTGTTTCCCCGAAAGTAAGACAGTGTCTTACTTTCTTTTTATCCCCAAAAGCCCCACTATGTCTTACTTTCGGGGTATGTCTTATATTGGAAAAAACGGTCTACGGACCCCTCCCCCCCACACCCAGGGGCCGGGGACACAGGCTACTTACCTCTCCTGCAGACCTGTCCAGGGTCCATGGGCCCCGCGCGCTCCTCTCACCGTCTTACAGCCACCCGGGTGCCGGCTCCTCCTCCTTCCAGCTCCCGCCGGCTTCTTCTGCCTCAGCTGACATGTAGCGCTGTGGGGCGCCAATAACAACCAATAACAAAGCTCCTGCTGTAAGGAGCTTTGTTATTGGTTATTGCAGGCACCGGCAGCATCGCTGCGCTGCCTGTGCCGTTCACAGCGCGGCCTGCAGTGATGACAAAAAGGAAAAAGTCTAAGGCGTAGCGGTACGCCTTAGACTTTTTCCAGGGAGTAAAATAAAAAAAAAATGCGTCTATGACGCATTTTTATGCGTTATTGCGACCTCTGGAGAGGGGGACGGTGCGGACGTGGGCAGGAGGCGGCAATACCCCCGTGTTTCCCCGAAAGTAAGACATATGTCTTACTTTCGGGGTACGGCTTATATTAGCCGACCCCCCTGAAACCCCCGATACGTCTTACAATCGGGGGTGTCTTACTATCGGGGAAACACGGTACCCACAGTGACTCCACATCTTCATGTCCCTCACTTATATCTTCCCGCAGTGTGGGCTTTAGACAGGACTTTACATAAAAGACATGACAGATTAAAGATAATACAACCGGATCCGTTCAGAACGGATGCAGACGGTTGTATTATCATGACAGAACTGTTTTTGCTGATCCATGACGGATCCAGCAAAAACGCTAGTGTGAAAGTAGCCTTAATCGGAGAGCTCTGAGTCCATGTAAGGTACAGGACTGCTTCTATCTTTATTAGAAATAGACTCTCATGTACTATATGATCTCTGATTTTCATTCTTTTACATTAAAGCGGCTCTGTCACCAGAATCAACCCTATTAAACAAGACATACTGGCTGGTAGGGCTCATCATGCAAATTAAAGCAATACCTTTATTTTGTCTGTATGCCAAACAGCTGCAGAGAAATCTGTGTTTTTTATTCATATACAAATGAAAAGTTTGAGCACCCAGAGGGGGGGCTTAACCTTTTGAGCACTGCTTTGTACCACCCTCTGTGCTCTGCACACTCCCCCTTCTCTTGATTGACAGGATTAGACATGCTATGGCTAGAGCTGTGTCCTAGCATCTATAGGTCACATACACTATGTACTACAGCTTCAACACACTGAGATCTCTTCAGAAAGGTTATATGCATATGACTGTTTTACCTACAAGCACCATATATGATTATAAAGACAACAGTAACATGTGTTAGCTTATAAGCATACAAAAAACATACGCTACATTTTTATGTAATAATGTGATAGCTTGGGGATAAGTGCATGGTTTTGCATGTAGAGATCCCAGTTTTGAATCCTGGGAGAGATTATGTAACGTAACGTGAATTTAAATTATTTGAGAATGAATAAGCTTACGCAGGCTAAGTGAATAAATATAGTTACTAAGTGTGATTAAATAACACAACACAGACAAATCACAAACTGAATATTAAAAAGTAAATAAACATCACTAGACAAAATGGGATGAGACTCTGTTGATCATGCTATAACACATGGCTGTCTTCCACGTTATAACACATGACTGACACACCAGGGTGTACAAGAGATAGGGCAAATTAATACTTACATCCTCCCTCGGATGAAGATTCAGGTGGAGTGCCTCGAATGTATGTGAGCCACAGAGTATAAACCTTTTAGCCAGGGCTGTGAAGTCGGTAACAGTCTGAATGGGGCATCCTTTGTTCGGATCTGGATATTGGGGCTATTGTTCCCCCATATCCCCAGATTAGGTTCCGCCGTAGCTGGAACCTACAGGATAAGCTGGTTCACAGCCTGTATGAGCATCCCAGACAGGTGTCCTGGCTATGTAGCAATGCAGTGGGCACTTTTGCTTGTGGTTCTTGTGTCATGTGTCGTTATGTGAAGAAAGGCAGAGTATTCACTAGTACCACCACACAAAAGGAATACTATATTAAGTCCTTCATCAACTGCCGTACAGTGGGCGTTATATATCTGCTGACATGCACATGTAACATTCAGTATGTTGGGAAGACAAAGTGAGAGCTCAAAAAAGGATTGGGGAACACATGTTGGACATTAGAAACAACAAGGACACATCCATAGCACGCCATGTTAATGAATACCATGATGGTGACTGTGGTGTACTGAAAGTTCAGGGCATCGAGCATCTCAAGAGACCTCAACGGGGTGGTGAGGTAGACATGGTACTCCTTCGCAAGGAAACTCAATGGCTTTTTCACCTGGGGACCATATCCCCTAAAGGGTTAAATGAATCCATTTCCTTTACAAGTTTCATCTAGCTGCTAGAGCAAGACCGTGATATTGATAAGGATGACTCTCAAAGGGAGCCACAAAGTTTGTTTCTCTGCTCCAAATTAAAGTAATCCTAGGATTTTACATGCATGGAAGAAACAACACTAACACCTTGTAGGGTCAAAGAGGTTCTCGTTTATTAAGGGGGGTTACAAAGGTTATATACCCCAGGGAGGGGGAAATCTCTCCTGAGGGTTAGAGAATATATAATTGGTTAGTAATGCAAAATAAAGTTTCACTTCTGCGCATCTAGTTCTACTAAAGAATGTAAACTACAGATAAGAGCAGGAGTGGTCCCGGAGCCAGCGCCATCTTGTAATGGCTTCACATCTTCAGTCTTCATATCCATAACAGTCCCCCCTTTGAAGCCATTTCAAGCAAGGTGTTGTCTGTCCCTGGTCTAAATGGACCTAACAATCTATCCCATTGTGTCTGCGTCCTCTTCACCACTTAGGAGACAGCCTATCCCTGATGGATAGACTCCCTCTTAATGGACTTACACAAAGGGAAGTCAGATTCTAACTCTGACCTTAACACAGGCTTCACTGGAACTGCGTGGGGGACTTCTTCGCTGACATCCATCTGGTGGTCTTCTTCTTCATCCGCTCTGGTTCAGGAACCCTCCGGGCACACAGGACCACTCACACTAAGCTAATTTTAAGCAAAGAATGTGTAAATATGTGTTAAAGCTAAGTGCGGATTATGTGAACATGTGCTAAAGCTAGACATATTGTCTTTAAGGTTAGTTGTCAGGCTCATTGACCATTGAAACACAGGGTCCCAAGGAATCTTCACTCCCGCCTCACAGAACTGTAGTTGAGGGAGGGCTGATGTCATCCAAGGGCACACGAATCTCCTTCCCGATGTCATCATATGGTTCAGTCATGATCATCTCAGGGATGGAATTCTCCACTGCTTTTGCCAACAGTTTCCTGATACAAGGGATTACACAACAAACAGTTAGAGCAAGCATTATTAAGATTATCAAGATGAGAACTCCTAACTGAGCAAGAGATTTTCTCCAGTCCTTCAGCCAGTCAAACCAAGCATCCCATGGATCAGTAATGCCTGAGTTTCTTTTCAACTCTTCAGATAAAGATGTGAGTCCCTTTAGGGCATTCATCACTTGGCCATCCGGTCCCAGGTTATCTGGAATAAGAGTACAACAGGTATCTCCTATCATCTTACATACGCCACCTTTCTCTGCCAGGAGCATGTCCAATGCCATTCTGTTCTGGAATGCCATGATACTCGTAGGACCCAACTGTTCCACAATCACTTTCAGAGCATCTCTGGAGTAGTTTACAAATCTCTGCTGATTATAATAGATGTAATTAATCCAATCCACATTTTTGTTAATAGTGATAGTGGGAATAATCGACTCAAATCCCGCTGCTACCTGATTCCTTGCTTTGAACTCATTGGGGACTCCCCTTGGGACGCCTATTGCATCTATGTATACATGTGCGTCCACACTCCCAGCTGGTTTTGACTCCCTTTTTCCCCTAGAGAGGATCACCTGATCTTCCCAGGACTGTTTGTGGGGGTTCCGGAGACGGTCAAGAGTCAGTTCCCAGTCTGGGGGATCAAAGATACGGAAGGGCATGAGTATGAGAGCCAGGGCACACTGGCCATGCCATACTCCTTCCATCCTTGCCCTCAACTTCATGTCAGCACACAACCATACCACATCCCCCAGAGCTTGTGACTGATTTATGAGGAAGTTCTGATAATCGGTCCCTGTGGTATTTATGACCTTACCACAGTATCCTTCAGGGAACTTTCCCATGTCCTTTCCCCCCTTTGTCTCTACCTGAAAACATGTGTAGTTTCCTTTATAAATGGTGATCCCCTCTCCAGGGCCAGGGGCTTTCTCTAGCAACGGGTAGAGGCCCTTCCAGGTTTGACAGGCAGTGTCATTGACCGTTTGATTGACATATATACTCAGGAAACAGGAGAAATGATCAGGACCTAAGGGAAGGGGCACGGTCCCCAAATGTGGCCTAGCAGGGGCACAAGTAATGCATCCAGTGCGGTTCATCTGGGAAGCTGTATATCTGGCCCATTCCAACCACAAGTTGTGATCCGAAAATCCTGTCTCCACAGCCAGTGTCTCCTGCATGGTATAAGGAGCCCTAGCCATCAGGTCATACTGTGAAGGTAACAAAGGGTTAATGTCATCAGGGGAAGGAGTGGTCTCAAATGGTTTAGGCTTGTTTTCAAAACTTTTCCAGTACAGTTGGAAAAGAGGCATTTGGGACCCATGTGGGGTATACCTTCCCAAAACATATAAACCCATGTCAGTAGGTTGGGGGTTTGTCACGGTCAGTATGAGAGTTTGACACCTGCTTTTTGTGAACTGAGTTGGAAGACAGTTTCCTTTTACTGCCAATGTTACTCTGCTGGAAAGGCCCTGCCTGTCTACCCGTTCCTGTCCTTCTTTGGGACAGTATCCCCAGTCAGGCCCTGTGTTTACCAACACATCATGCCAGCTGTGGCACCATTCATTCCCTGATCTTGTGACACACAAGTAGTACTGTGCATCTTCCTGAGGTGTACTCCAGGAGGGACAACAACCTACACTGCAATAATCAAATTCAAATATCTGCATTGATGCTGTAGCATTAAACCAAAGAGTAAATATTGTCTCTCCACATTTTTCCCCTAGTGCCCCCCCTACTGCGAAGATCACAAGAAAGGATATCATTGTGATGGGTCCACCTCTGGTCTCTCTTCTACCAGGGGGAACTTCACTCGCTTGCAGTGGGAGGCGTGGATCCACGTTTTC
The DNA here is from genome assembly GCA_900303285.1 of Rhinella marina. Lineage (NCBI taxonomy): Eukaryota > Metazoa > Chordata > Amphibia > Anura > Bufonidae > Rhinella > Rhinella marina. The sequence goes on from ONZH01004358.1 coordinate 62,531, forward strand.
TTTGTCTCGAGTTTCACAGAGGTGGGAGACGTCAGCAGAACCTGGAATGGACCTTCAAATCGAGGTTCTAGAGCTTTTCTGACGTGTTTCTTCACCATCACCCAGTCTCCTGGTTGCAGGTTGTGTGTGCCAGGGATACTCTCTGGGTCTGGAAGGGAAGAGAAAACTCGAGAATGTAGATCAGTGAGATGTGTACACAAAGCAGAAACATAAGAAGACAAGCAATCATGTTGCAAGGCTAACTGTCCGGGGAAATACTGGCCTAGTTTAGGGGCACAACCAAACAGTATTTCAAAGGGGGACAGTTTCTCTTTACCCCTCGGGGTGTGTCTCACACTGAACAGAGCTATGGGCAGAGTTTCTGGCCACGGCTTCCCAGTTTCCTGGGCCATCTTCAGCATCTTCAGCTTTAGTGTTGCGTTCATTCTTTCGACTTTTCCTGAGCTTTGCGGCCTGTATGGCGTATGGAAGGCTAGCTGGGTCCCCAGGGCCTCCCAGATCTCTCGGGCCACATCCGCAGTGAAAGCTGTTCCTTGGTCACTCTCTATGGTTTCAGGTACCCCGTATCTGCAGACTATTTCATTCAGTAGTTTTTTGGCAGTAGTCCTGGCAGTCAGATTCTTAACAGGGTAGGCTTCAGGCCATCCAGAGAACATGTCTATGACCACTAGGGCATATTGGAACCCCTGTGCAGGTGGCAGCTGTATGTGGTCAATCTGGATCCTTTGAAAAGGGTAGAGAGGTTTTGGTGAACACTTTACTGGAACTTTTTCCATTTTCCCAGGATTGCAGCTGGCACAGATTAGACAGCTGCTGACGTGCCTGGCCGTGAACATGGATATGCCAGGCGCAAGCCAGATGGAGGATATCAGATTGTTCATGGCATTCTTATTCTGATGTGTCGGCCCATGGGCCCAAGACGCCACCACAGGATACAGGCTTCTTGGTAAACAGAGTAGATGTCCTTTCTTCCATATCCAGCCTGTGTCACTCCCCATGTCTGCTCCTTTTTCACTCCATACTCTTTTTTCTTCCTCTGACGCCTTCTCTTGCATGTCTTTGAGTCTTTCCTTGGGTATGGAGGACAGGCAGGCTGCAGATTCACCTTCCGCAGCTTTGGATCTGGTTTGCACCACCAGAGTCATCACTTCTTCTCTTTCCTCCATTGCTGCCTTTTTTGCTGCTTCATCTGCCAGCGCGTTACCCTTTGACTCTTGAGTGTCTGCCTTAGTGTGAGCTTTCACCTTCAGTATGGCAACTTGTTTGGGGAGGGCTAGAGCCTCCATTAGCTCCTCTACTGATTTTGCATTCTTGATAGGAGTGCCATTCGCAGTAATGAAGTTCCTGCTTTTCCATATGGATCCAAAATCATGGGCCACTCCAAAGGCATATCTTGAGTCCGTGTAGATGTTTGCAGTGGTGTCCTTAGAGAGTTTGCACGCCTCTGCAAGGGCTATAAGTTCTGCCTCCTGTGCAGACATATCTGGTGGTAAGGCTTGAGCCTTGATAACCTCATGTGAGGAGGTCACCGCAAACCCAGTGTGATATCTTCCCTGATCATCAGCAAACCTGGACCCATCCACAAAGAGTGAGAGCTGGGGGTCCGGCAAAGGAGTCTCCGAAATGTTAGCCAGTGGTTCAGTTTCTTGCTTGATGAGCTCCAAGCAGTCATGATGATCTTCTGACACGTCAGGGTCTTCTTCATTTTCATATCCTTCTTCTGCACCTTCATGTGCTCCTTCTTCCATCCCCCCTTGAGGAAAGGGGAGAAGTGATGCAGGGTTGAGGACATGACACCTGGAGATTGTGACTGTGTCAGGCAGCAGTAGTGAACACTGCATGCGAAGATGACGGGCAGCTGAGAGATGCTTGGGCTGTGTTTGCTGTAGAATGGTAGAGATATCATGAGGCGCCAAGACTTGCAGGGGATGTCCCAAAACAATGTCAGAGGTCTTGTCCAGTAGCAGATGGCAAGCATGTATGGCTCTGATGCATGAAGGAGAGCCTCTGGCTACTGGATCTAAACGGGCAGAGTAATAACCTAAAGGTCTGTTTCGGCCTCCGTGACTCTGGGTGAGGACTCCCGTTGCATGGCCTTCTCTCTCCATCACATACAGCCGAAAAGAGAGATCGTAGTTTGGAATACCCAGGGCCGGCGAAGAGGACACTGCAGTCTTGAGCTGGGAAAATGACTCTTTGGCCTCCTGGGTGAGGTGAAACGGAGAGTTCGTGATACAGTCATACAAGGATTGCATCAAGATGGAGGCATCCAAGATCCAAGGCCTACAGTACGAGACTAGGCCCAAAAATGTTTGGAGCTGGCGGGGAGTGGTAGGCTCTGCAATGTCAAGGATGGCTTTTTTCCGGTCCTCAGTTAGGTGCTTGGCTCCTGGGCTCAGACAGTGGCCGAGGAATGTAACCTTGAGTTCACACCACTGGACTTTGTCCTTAGATACTTTGCATCCTTGATCAGCCAGAAAGAACAAGAGAGAGACAGAGGCCTGGTGGCACAAGTCCCAAGATTTTGCACACACCAACAGATCATCCACATACTGCAGAAGGACTACATTTGTGTGTTGCAGTTTCCATTCATCCAGGATAGATGACATCGCTTTGCTGAACTGAGAGGGACTGTTTTGAGCTCCTTGAGGCATCACTGTCCATGTGTACTGGGAACCAGCGTGAGTGAAAGCAAACAAATACTGACAGTCTGGATGCAAAGGAACAGAAAAGAAGGCGTTGGCCAGATCTATCACAGTGTACCTTTGAGTATCAGCCGGAATCAGAGATAAGAGGGTGTGTGGATTAGGTACCACTGGAGTCTCTAGGATGGTGGCTTCGTTGACAGCCCTGAGGTCATGGACCATCCTGTAGGTAGCTGGTTGCCCCTTCTTCCCTTTTTTCTTAATTGGGAACAGTGGAGTGTTGCAGGGGGAGGTAGTGGGCACAATGGCCCCCACTCGAAGATACTCCGAGAGCTGCTGAGTGACAGCATCCATCTGAGCTATGGACAGTGGATACTGAGGTTTCCGGGGCAAGACTGCCCCAGGCTTTAGGTGCACTATGATGGGTTGCACACGCAGCCGGCCAATGTCCTGAGGTCCTCTTGACCACAAGTGCTGAGGAATCTGTGCTTCCACTGACTGGGGTACTCCCCTAAAGGACGGGGTAGGGAGCTCTTGGGAAATGGAAGCAGCAATGAGAACTGCTTCCTCAGGCTGCAGGGGTGTAGACAGTGTCACTGTACCATCAGGGTGGAACTGAATGATTGCCCCCATTTTCTGTAGTAAGTCCGCTCCCAGCAGATTCAGTGGACAGGTAGAAGAGATTACAAATCTGGACAACATGGAAGAGGAAGGCTGTGGTCCTAGGGCTACAGTGAGCGGTTTGGTGAGGGGTGAGGACCTACACCTACCATCAATGCCCACACATGAAACGGATGATGCATCGTCCACAAAATTAGGGTCAGGTATATCTGTGTGTCGAAGAACACTTCGGGCTGCACCAGTATCCACAAGAAAAGTACGCTGCTCACCCCCCACATTAAGTTGTACCATGGGGGCAGGACCACAAGAGGAGGGGGTAGAGAGCGCCATGAAAGGTTCGAGGTTTTCGACATGTGGATCTGGCTTGCCTATGTCCTAGGCTGACCCATCTCCAGGCTGCCCTCCCTGGGAGACTGGTGCCTGTGGCTGCTGTTGTCGGACTTCTGTGGACCTGTTTGTGCGATTCTGGTGTTGTTGCCACAAGTGTCTGCTGCGGCAGTTCTTCTTGAAATGGCCTATTTTGCCGCAGCCGTAACACTTATAAGTAGGATGGGGCTTGTTGCCCCCCCCCTCTCCTGTCATGACCATGAGAGCTGCCTTCTGTGTCCCTGTTGCAGCCTCAATGCCTTTTGCTACCAGTGTAAGGACTTCAATAGTCAAGGAACGGTACTCTGGACGGGCCATCTTTAAGGCCTTCTGTATACTGGGTTTCAGCCCATCAGTAAATGCACTAGACAACATGCTACTTTGCACAGGATCTTGTTTTGTGAATCCCAGATCTTTGAATGTTTGTTCCATCCTTAGGGCAAATTTTTCCACAGATTCTGTTTTATCCTGCTTAAGATCCTGAAACTGAACAGACTGACTGGCAAGCCTCTGGCGGGCCCACTCCCCCAATCTCCTGCAGAACTCTTCACCAGAATCATACTGTTGCTGCCATTCTTCTGACCCATGCGCAGGGGGTCGTATAGCCCTATCCATGAGCGGCCAGAAAGAATCCCCTGCCTTGATGTTAGTCAGCCCTGCCAAATCTCTCCAGGTAGCAGAGTGTGTTTTTCGGATTTGTTCCATCTTTCTGTAAAAGGGCATGGGCTGAGTTTCTGGGTCAGGGAGGGAGTTGACAAGAGTAGTGGCCTGATTGGGTGAGAAGGTCACATACTTTCTGCGCTCCTCCACCCCCAAAGGGGGGAGGACAGGGGGTGCTTGCACGGGTGCTGGAGCCTGTTGGGTCCCTTGGACCTGACGTAGCTGTCTCTGTACTTCATGCAACTGCACGCCCATCCTCTGGAGGGCAGCTTCTGCTTGTTCCCTGCGCTCTCTCTCCTCTTCACTACTCCTCTCTCCCCCCCTTGCCCCTCCTGAATCTGGATCCGGAGGTTCATCCTCATCCTCGGTTCCTGTCTCTGGGGGCTTGTTTGCTTTACCCCTACCCCCTGCCATAAACAACGGGACCAGACCAGTATCGCTTGAGGGAGGGGGTGCAGTCGCTGGGACAGGTACGTAATAAGAGCCATCAGTGTTTAACACAGGGTATAACGGAGTCACTGCTGGCACAGGCACTAGTTTCGGGGCCTGGTCATCCTCCTCCTCAAACTGAATGAGAGGCTCCTCCCCCTGTGTGCTTGGGGCCTGAATAGGACTCATAGTGCTTGCTGTCGGAGGCTGCACTGGGGGTGGTACTGGAGGCAGGATGGGACACGCAGTGACGTGCACTGGAGGCGGTGCTGGAGGTGGTGTGGGACTCATGATGACGTGTGCTGGAGGTGGTGCTGGAGGCGGTGCTGGAGGCAAAGTGGGGACTGTCTTAGGAGTCAATGACGTTGGCCCTCTGTCACTTTCCCCCAGGTGGGGGCGTGAGGCACCACACGCAAGACACATCTCCCTGAGATCAGGGTTTTGCTGACCACAATGTGCGCATGTCCATCCACCGGGATCGGCGCCATTATAGGGCGGTGGCCGCCCTTCTCTTTTTGAGTACATGAACCGATTAACTCTTTCATCCAGCCTTTCTATGCCACCCCCAGCCTTCCAGCGGCATGAGGTATTATACCACGCTTGAGCAGCATTCAACAATCCGTTATCTTTTAACATTCCTTTCTTATCCTTCAGCGCCTGCTTCCATAAATCAGAGTCTAACCTCCCTCCTTTGTGACAGGCTGCTATTTCCATTAACTTTTTGCAGTTCTTTATATTTATCTTCCCTTCCTCATCTGCCACTACTTGCATCGCTGTCCGTTCTCCGGGTAATAGTGACGGTGCATTGCCACCCATGTTTCAATGTTTCAACTTTTCAGAACGGAGCTGGCAGACAAAGACACAGACAAACAGTATGCCTGACAAGGGGAGGGGCTAGTCTCAAGCAGACTTTTCAGCAGACCACCACGGACGGAAACTAACTATGAGGCTGATTGATTACACTGCCCTGTACTTCACAGTACACTACTAATGCAGCAAATCACTTCTGGCTTGGTCACGTCTCTTCCAGATAAAGATCCAGAGGACCCAAGCGCAGGAAAACCGTCTGACCGGTCACGTCATATCCAGAAGAAAAATCAATCACTCCGGACGACCCGGTCAGGATACCACCCCGTGACTACCGAGCACGGGATAAAAACACCTCCCTACGAGTGGATCGCTCCCTCTGTCCCACACTCTCTCTCGAGAAGCGTACACAGAGATTATGCGATTCCCCCTGTCCGATCCTTGGTCAGTTTCTCACTCTCAGTGTTCCTCTCCCCTTTCAGTACACAAACCACATGAAACACAAACCACAGTAGAAACAAACTCTTGTTTTGGGTTCTTTGAGCTCGAGATTTCAACTTCAGCCGAAGCTGCTGCTGGTAACTTCTATATAGCAGAAATGACTACCACAATGCAGTGCAGGCTCGACAAGAGGTAGGTAAGATAACCAATTTTCTTACCTTCTCTGTGGGTCTGCAGTACCCCTCCCTCAAGCGACCGTGCACCACACGTAGGAGTCCGTTCCTTCGGCTACGAAGCTACATTCTCTCGAGCCCACCCAGGGACGCCAACTGATAAGGATGACTCTCAAAGGGAGCCACAAAGTTTGTTTCTCTGCTCCAAATTAAAGTAATCCTAGGATTTTACATGCATGGAAGAAACAACACTGACACCTTGTAGGGTCAAAGAGGTTCTCGTTTATTAAGGGGGGTTACAAAGGTTATATACCCCAGGGAGGGGGAAATCTCTCCTGAGGGTTAGAGAATATATAATTGGTTAGTAATGCAAAATAAAGTTTCACTTCTGCGCATCTAGTTCTACTAAAGAATGTAAACTACAGATAAGAGCAGGAGTGGTCCCGGAGCCAGCGCCATCTTGTAATGGCTTCACATCTTCAGTCTTCATATCCATAACAATATCTTTTCTTCTGACTGTTTACCTCACTGTTTGTATTGTTTTGCACATTTGTGTGGCGGTTGATGCACCAATGTGTGCGTTTTGTGAGGTTTCATGTCATTTATATCATGTTCTACATGCCATCGATCCATGGGATGACATGCCATTTTCCATTTGTCACACGCCATCGAGCATAATGGGGGATGGGTACTAGATTTCAAGGCATATCATTACACAGAATGGTAATATTAATAAAACAGAACAGAATTAAAGGGACAGAACCAATCGGTACTTAAAAAGTACCTTTACAAAACAAATTTACATAAACATTTTTTCGTTATTTTTTTTAGTTTATTTTTTTTTCGTTAGTTTTTTTTAACCTAAAAACACTATTCTTAACATGATAATGATATAGGGGATCATTTATCAAACAGAAATACAGCTAAATTAGAAATCCGCAACTTCTCCCTGCTCACATAAGGTCTAAAAAAAGGGGGAGTGGTGTATACGGGGACTGGTCGGTAGGTCCATCTCATTTTCCATTCTCTACGCCTGTTTTAGGCGTAGAAAAATGGTGTAAATGTAAGACAGTTAGGAAGCTATCTTACATTTAAAAGTGGCAGAGGATTGAAGTTATGTACTGTAGATGCCGGCGTCTCTTCATAACTCTGCCAGGTATAGCGGTTATTAAGATCAGCGCCAGTCTTATTAAATGCGCCCTATAGACTTTTATTATGGGCTAATTGTGAAAGAAAAAAAATATCTGAAAAAAAACATAGAAGTTTTTCCCAGGATTCAAACTTGGGATCTCTACATGCAAAAAAACATAAATACTACAAAGCTATAGGATTACCACATAGAAAGCAATGTTTTGTTCTCTGCTTATAAGCTTATAAGAAGTTACTGGTGTATTTACAATTATGTATTGTGCCTGTGAATAAGGCAGTAATATGCATATTAATTTTCTGAGCATATCTCAATGTGGTAAGGCTATAGTACATAGAGTATATGATATGTAGATGCTAGGATACAGCTCTGCATGCTGATATCGAGCTTTGTCAATCAAGAGGAGTGGGGGGGGGTGAAGAGCACAGGGGGTGTTACAAAGCAGTGCTCCAAGGATTCAGCCTGCCTCCTGGTGCTCAAACTTTTCATATGAATAAAAACACAGATTTCTCTGCAGCTGTTTAGCATTCAGACAAAACTAAGGTTTTGTTTTAATCAGCATGATGAGCCCTACCAGCCAGTATGTCTGGTTTAATAGAGTTGATCCTGGTAACAGAGCAGCTTTAATCTTTAAGGGATGCAAAGAAATAGTGAATTTCGAGTTTGCATAGAAAGGGTCAGAAAATGATATGCTGTATAGAAAATATTCTTTATTGTTGCAAATGCATTTACAGTATCTACCTCTTTGTCATTGTTGCTGGTTTTCATTTGCTATGCTGTTTTTTTTTTTTTTTTCTTCTGATTCAGGTCAGTCTGTGTGTTACACCTGCCTCACTGGCCACACATGCCTCGGTGGGGATATTGCAGTCTGTCCAGCAGGATACTTCTGTCCAGAGGGTACGAATTCAGGTCCAGTTCCTTGTCCACCTGGAACTTTCAGTCCAGTACAACATCTTACAAGTGAAGATGGATGCTTGCCTTGTCCACCAGGTGATAATTCCCTTACCCTCTAGGTCTTGCAGACTGCTCCACTATCTATTTCCACATCAATAAGCCGTTTGAGAAGGCACCGAAGCTCACTGTAGCGCTGCAGCCTTCTCTCAGCTCACCAAGCATAGCACCACACATTGTACAGCTGCTGTTCTTGGTATTGCAGCTTAGCCCCATTCACTTCAAATTGGCTGAGCTGCTCCTAGGCCATGTGACTGATGAACGTGACATCACATGGCCTAGGCAAAGATTTGAGAAGGCCGCAACGCTACTGTGAATGCCGATGCCTTCTCAAACAGCTGATTAGCCAAGGTCTTGGGTGATGAATCCCTATGGATCAGAGACTGATTTCCTATCCATAGGATAGGTCACCAGTATAAAAAGCCTTGGGAAACCCCTTTAAAGAAGCTGTTTGTTGCCATCGGCTCCCATCCCTTTAGGGCGGGGTCTTACCAGAGTTACAGTATAAATTACATTATAGGGTTCAATTATAACAGGGTTATAATAGAATACAATGAAATTTTAGGATGGAATGCAAAACAGTACCCTTTAAGAGCCATTCTGTTTTGCTCCAAACTAATACATGTCTATGGCCACAAATAACAGTTCATGTATAATGGAACAAAACGGAACCATTATTTGTGGCCATAGCTATGTATTAGCAGTCCAAAAATTTAGTTATATGCCATTGTAACTCTGTTATAACGGGACCCTATGACAGAATATATAACGCTGGTGATAACCCGCCCTTACCCATAGCCATATATGTCACTGTCATTTTAATATTACTAATGCTGTCTTGGCATTAAAGAGCATAACATGAATTGCATGCAGTCTTAGGAGACCCCAGAGTGTCATCCATAATTTTTCTGGACAACTGGAGCACTTTCAATTTGGGTTAAATTTATTCAGACCCAAATTGAATCGCCCCACTAATGGGGGCTAATCGAATTTCAAGAAATTTGCTCATCACTACTTGTAGTTCTGTAAGATTAATGTTCAGAGTGACAATGATATAACAGTAGCTGCATTGAGGGCCTTTTGCTAAGACTATGGTATGGAGTGTGCATTGAAACCCAGGAGCTTTAGATTCCACCTTTGATGAATAGCATCTAATTTCTAAACTTTCCCTACCAGGGATGTTCTGCAGCGATTGGGGCTCCAAGACAGTCAGTGGTCCTTGTGAACCTGGATTTTTCTGCTCAGAAGGTAGAATTACATTTTATATTTTGTCTATAGAAGAAATGGATGCAAATGAGCTCTTAACAAGCTCTGCCTCTAATGCCACCAGATAGCTGCATTACAACTGGTGGCATTAGAGGCAGAACTTGCTAAAAGCTCATTTGCATCCCTTTCTGCCCAGAATTCCAGAAGAGCATGTATGACCTATACGTCTCCTCAAGCTGACTAAGCCGCTGTCTCCCCAAGGAGAGATAGTCCCCCTTAAATGCTGACTTAGGCCTCTCACCCAGTTAAGCCAGTACTCTCTGCTCTGCACTGATTAGGGGCAATCACCCTGAAATATCTGTCTGCAGATGAGGTGCTGGCTTATTAAATGTCCAAGTCATATCTCAAGGCAGTTTCAACGGTACAAATCTACTGACAGATGCCCTTTAATGCTACATAATGTATGGACACATGGCTGTTTTCAGATGTAAGGCCTACCTACTGTATAAATACCATGGTCGCACCTTTTTAAAGGGGTTCTCTGGAAATTAAGAAAATGAAAATATCTAAACATTACTTTATTATAAATATATTCCCAAATACCTTTCATTAGCTATATTGGTTTGTTTTGTCATGGGAGCAATCATTAGGAGAAACAAAATGGCCGCTGTCCTATTAGTACACACAGAACCTGTCCTAATCGCACAGCAGTTACTTCACAACACTGGTAAAGAGCTGCCTCATCCTCCTCTCTGCTCTGCTTGTCAGGGATTATGATTATGATAAGATCTTCAGCTGAATGTTTAAAAGAAAGGAGCTCATTAGGAGACATAAAGTATGGAGAGAATGAAAATGACAGACTGTGGTAATGGAGACTGCATACAAATGCAGCTGCTCTTTACTCACATCTCCACCCTCCTCTCTGTACTTCATTTCTCCTCATGCATTTCTTTCCCTCAGATTCAGCTGAAGCTCATATTAAACTGTATTCAGGATCATAATCCTTGACAAACAGAGCAGAGAGGAGGATGAGGCAGCTCTTTACCTCAGTGTTGTGAAGTAACTTGTTCTCCTGTGTGATTAGGACAGGTTCTGTGTGTACTAATAGGACAGCGGCCATTTTGTTTCTCCTAATGATTGCTCCCCAGACAAAACGAGACATTATAAATAATGAAAGGTATTTGGGAATATATTTATAATGAAGTACTATTTAAGTATTTTCATTTTCCTAATTCCCGGAGAACCCCTTTAACCACTTATCGCCATACCCTCAATATAGCACGTCAATCGGTGCTCATGTAGCTCCATTTACATAGGATGATAATCACTGTATGAGCCTGAATGATTGTGAATGTGATGGTTCGAGCTCACCTGACGAGGCACTTTTACAGGACAATGAAGGGGTACAGAGAGGTTCATTCCCAATCATCAGCTCAGGTAAAAGGTCCCTTAGTGAAAGAGTACATTGGTCATCTGCCATAATTATGCCTTCCTTCAATAGGAAAAGGAGCACCATCTGATTGTGCACTCTCTTTCCATCCTAGACCTTTTCTGGGTTAGAGTTGTAATTTTTGTTAACATTATACTTTTTCCCCTGTCTGGCTCATCAGGATCCCTTGTATCGAATCCTACTGGTAAATTGTATGAAAGCTTTGGTGGACCTTGTCCTGTCGGCCACTTTTGTCCTGCGGGTACATTTGCCCCAATTCCATGTCTTTCTGGTAGTTTTTCTGACAGGTGAGGATTGTTTTTGCCCTTCTTGTTCTTGTCATACTTCCATTGATCATCATCATTTTTATAAATGATTTGTGTAGAGCAAAACAATGATTAAAATGGAATTGAATATCAATAGTAACAGACATAATTAAAGTTGATATAGATAATGGGGAGATAATGAGAAAAGTCTCTGAGTTACAGTGGCAATTTCTTGTAAAAGCAATGGAAGATAGTGAACTTGCTAGAATAATTCCCCCGGCAACACTAGTTACATGTAGAATTCCACTTAAACTTTAGAGATGCGATAGATATGCTCATGATAATTTGTTAACTGTACCTTGAGAAATGATGATAGAGGTTAAAGGAAAATCCTCTCCAGCTCTGTGATGCATATCTTACAAACAGGAAAGGACTGCAGGACACAGGATATGAGCTCATAGGAGAGGAGCAGTTATAAGATAAATGACATATGAAATTACGTAACTTCATAAAACTAAATATAACAATTGTCACTAGGTGGCAGCAAAGTGTAGTGAAGAACAGATAACACTGAATAAAGTAACATGAATTCCAAATGAGAAGCTATTAGCTGGGACAGCATATTCTCTGCTCAAAATCTCTAATTGAACAGGTCCGGTCTAAGAATGGAATCCCAGTGTACACCCTGTCCCCCTGGCTATTACTGCAGCTCTGTTGGTCTTGATTCACCAAATGGACTATGCCTCGCTGGATACTACTGCTCCCTTGGGGTTTCCTCATCTGCTCCCACTGGAGAGTGTAAGATGATGATCATTATAAAATGTTACTTTACTTCATGCTACTTCATGCAAAACAATTGACAGTCTAGTAATATAAAACTGATTCTTATCCTCTGTTGGTTTTGCAGCATTGTACTCCTCAGATCTTCTACAATACTTCTATTGTAAACACACATCAAACCTTTGTGCCCAGGAGCTCACAATCTTTTATCCCTATATCATATCGAAATAAAGATAATTATTATTATGATACTCACACCATGCTACTTAGTAATTTCTTTTTGCAATATAGGTTTGCAAATAGTGTTATTGTTTCTGGTTTTGTCATGTCCTGTCCAGTATTTACAGGAATAGGAGGCAGCTGCCCGCAAGGCCATTACTGCCCGGCTGGTAGTCCCCATCCTCATGCTTGTCCTGCAGGGACCTATAACAATCTCACTCATCAACAAGACTGCTTACCGTGTCCCGCTGGGTATTTCTGCGCAGAGAATACCAGTGATTATAGTGTGTTTCCGTGCCCAGCTGGGTTTTACTGCCCTGAAGGTATGATATGATGGGTTCATTCTACATTCATGGGTGGGGGGTTGATGCTGAAGTGGGGAGAATATGCATTAAGTAGATATTAAAGTGAAGAAATATAATTTTTGTGGTGGGATAAAGAAAGCCTGGCAGATGCTTTACAATACAGTTTTCTCTTTCGCTACTTCATGTCCGAATTTCTGCTATAGCACAGCTTTCTTGGGTGTTAATGTTGTTTTAATATTGCCTTGCGAGAAGGGATACTTAAACGGTTTGGGAACACTTAAAGCCCAACACTTAAAGCCCAGTCTCCTGTTCCACTTTTAGGGCTCATGCACACGACCGTATGTATTTTGCTGTCCGCAAATAATGGATCCGCAAAAAATATGGATGACGCCCTTGTGCATTCCGTATTTTGAGGAATGGAAACGGAACAGCTGGCCCCTAATAGAACAGTCATATACCTGGCCGTAATGTGGACAATAATAGGGCATGTTCTATTTTGTTGCGGAATGGAAATACGGACACACTGAAGTGGAATGCACATGGAGTAACTCACGTTTTTTTGCGGACCCATTGAAATGAATGGTTCCGCATACAGTTCGCAAAAAAAAAACGGGACGGAAAGAAAATACGTTTGTGTGCATGACCCTTTAGACTGTGTTCCCGTCGATAAAATGGCTGCAGATAAAGGGACCTGTGATCGAGCCTCCTCTGTTGACTGTGTTTCAATGCAGGAAGTATGATGAGGTTTTTGGTCACATGTCCCCATGTTCAGACATATTATGTATGGGAGGCTAGCTGAGAAGGACAAGTGGTGGATTAGTTGGGGCATGCCTTAAATAATCTGAATTAGAAATCGGCCCTGAAAATGAAATAAACCTATATTAGTGCACAAACCTATATTTATAATGCACATTAGGATTCACAACCCTAGGCTTGGGTAGTTGAAATTCAATCTGTCTGATCCTTATCTCCCCCAAAATCAGTTATTGGGGGTTATTCAGGGGGCACCTTTAGTGTAAGTTTAGGAAAAATTCAATTCGCCACAAAGCCAAATTTCCTTGAGCTTCGTGGTAACAATTGTTTCTAAAATCTCGGCTAGAGTTGTCTTAGAAAGAATAGAAAAAAAATACTCGCTTTATCGTCACCATGCTGGGCATGCAAAGTCCTTTGGCAGGTGATTTTTTTTTTTTTTAAACCCAAAAGGCCACATTGCACTAGCGTATTACCATTTTTAATGGCCGTTAGCCGGGTGCACTTCTGTCTAAGCGGCCGCTAAAAACAGTTCCATTGATTGATAGGCTGAAAGGGGTTTTAACTGAATTAATTCATAACAAATCAAATTTCTTGTCAAACTTCGGTGAACCTGCCGAATCAAATTTTTCAAGACTTCACTCATCTCTAGACGCCATACATATTAAATGATTGACTGAACCCAGCAGATTTGCCAACACGCAGTATATCTAACCTGTCTGGCCAGTCTTACAGTAAGCAGCTGCCTTGGGTGTAAGTAAGCTTATAGTAAAGGGGATGTCTAGAATTAGAAGAAGATGTCTACTATCTTTTAAAACAGTGGTACACCTTTCCATGGATTGTGGAATAACCATTAAAGTGAATAGCATACCTCCCAAATTTTGGAAATGACAAGGAGGGACAATAGAAGCTGTACATGTAGTGCGCCGTGTCAAATTTTAAAACTAAATCATGCCTCTAACTCCGCTCAATGCATATATATATACACGCCCAATTCTGCTCAGTCTGATTAGTGCCCCCACATAGAACTTACAGTATAATGTATCTATATTGTGGCCTCTCACAGTAGGTATGACCTCATTGTGGCCCTTTACAGTAGTAATGTCCACATTGTGCCCCCTCACAGTAGTTATACTCACATTGTGCCCCCTCACAGTATTTACATCCACATTGTAGCCCATCACAGTATTTACAGTACGTCCACATTGTGCTCCCCTTTCAGTAGTTATGCCCACATTATGCTCCTCTTTCAGTAGTTATGCCTACATTACGCTCCCCTTTTAGTAGTTATGCCCACATTATGCTCCCCTTTCAGTAGTTATGCCCACATTATGCTCCCCTTTCAGTAGTGCCCACCTATTAGTAATGCCACCTCTGTTAATAAAATAAAAAGCTAAATATTCAAACATTCCCCCAATGACTGGAGCATATCCTACACTCCACAGCAGGCACAATATGCAGTCACACATGGTGCTTTCTGGGCTTTGTAGGAGAAGCACCCAGACTGATTCCTGGGCCTGCCCGCTCCTGCTACACAGCCCAGCATTGCATATGTGACCACCTTGGGCCTGCTGGGGGAAGGGGTGCACCAGGAGTTGAATAGTGATGATTCACCATTGTAATCAACTGTCTCTGCGTCCTAAGTTTGAGTGGGACAAACCTCAGCTCTCCCAGGTATGTAAATGGGATTGAGTTGTAATACCCAACACAACTCATGATCAAATGTCGCTGTGTTTGTATAAAAGCAGCCATTGCTTTCTAATCTCATATAAACTACTTCAGTTTATATTTTTGGAAATCGATAGAGTTCTGTATCAACCACGGTACTTTACAGCACTACTGTATGTACAGGGGAGAACTGTTCACTGACCCTACAGAGAAATTTCCTGGTGGGCCAATGTTCAGGGGTCTGTCTGAGCCCTCCTAATGAACAGCAGCCAGGTACATGATCCTCTGCTCTCATCATTATTTAATGCTAGGAGTATCAGATACAGTAGTTATTCACCTGTCCAGCAGCCACAGTGCCCCTCTGATTTCACTTGTATAGCAACAGTATCTTGTGCTGTACTGTGGTATTCTGCTGGGGCAGTATTTTGTGCACCACTGTAGTGTTTGACTCTGTTGAGGCAGAATTTTTTGCTGCACTAAGGTCTTGCTAGCCCTGCCTATTTCTATTGTCCCTACCTACTTGTGTTTCCCCGACTTCTGTCAATTTGGACATATCTAAAACATGGGATCACTTTTAGGTTTTTTTCCAGGGCCAGTATTACTATAGTACAGCTGACCTTCATTCTTCCATAGAAGCATTTTTAGGAACATTTTAGAAGCATTTTTAGGAACAGTTCTTAGAACTTCTTCATATTACTGCAACCACCTGCCGCAAATAACACACCGCAATGTACAGTATATATTTTTCATTTCCCCTCATTCCACTCTGTTTGTTGTATGCAGTCATCCACCCCGGAGCATCTCACTGTAAACCATGGTGGCGGCGAACAGATTTAGTTCCCTACAGTTGTGAGTCTTTTTCCTCTCCCCATGCAGCAATCCTAATTGTTAAATATTTAATTTAAATGTTCTTCTGTAATGAAAATCAATGAAAAAAATGTGTCTAACAATAAAACGTAACAGCAATCGGGGACATAAAAGCTCTAAATATTTAATGTATGTATTGAATAATCATTGCGGTGAGTAATAATGCGCAGCGTGTTAAGTAAGGCAAAGTATGCATGTAAACTAGAGGCAGGCGAGGGCTGCTGGAAAGGCCAGTGTCGCCCTGCCCCACAGTTAATGTCCTCTCATGAATAATTTTCCAGCCCACAGATCACCAAGCAGGGGGGTCTTAGGGGCATATGATATACGTTTTTAATCTGTTTTCTGATTACCCTAGTTGCCATTACTAGAAATTAGTAACCTTCATCATAATTCCTTGTCTTGCAGGAGTGGTAGATACATTTTATCTACATTTTGTGTATTCATTTCAATTGTCCTGATATCAGATTGCTGTCAGTGAATGGACCCAATTGTTCACAACCAGAGGTAGCAGACGACTGCACTCTGATGCAGGTACAGTGTATCAGCATCCTCTCTTGCAACTGGCCCTACGACTGTCAGTTGGACATTGTGCGCCAAGGTTTTCAGCCTCTGCATGCAAACACTGGATGTTTCCATTCACTGATGGAAAGTAGATTTCTTGAACATAATAAATAATAGAAACATAAAGGGGGTCATTTATTAAGATCAGCGTTTTCGATCACCTAGTGGTGGATCCACAAAGTTATGAAGAGATGCCGGCCTCTACATAACTTTGGTGCACCCACCGCCGGTCTAAATCTACGCCAGCTTCCTTTCTGGCTTAAATTTAGACCATTTTCTACGCCTAAAACTGGTTAATGAGACAGGCCTGCCGGACCGTCCACTTCCCCGCCATACCATCATTTTTTTAAACCTGACCTGAGTGAGGAAAAACTGTCGATTGCGGCGCAAATAATCTTTGCCAAAAATAGGCAAATTTCTGTTAGTAAAAAAGTATCTAGGAAAATTAAAGAACTTTTTATTATGATGACTACATGAAAATGTATTAACATGAGACTGAAAAGTGTCTTGCTGTGTGGTCCATGCTCTGTTTGCATTTATTTCAGGAACCCAACACTCCTGTCAGTTCCCGTGTCCTCGTGGCTACTACAATCCTGACCCCCGGTCACATAGTATTGATAGCTGTTTGCCGTGTAACCCGGGCCATTTCTGTGGAGTGGAAGGACTGAGCGCTGTATCTGGAAAGTGTGACCCTGGTGAGTCTGAATGCATGTACTGATCATCCCAATGGTTAACTTAGTTTTACAAATAACAGAGGAATTCTGCCTTCATCAACCACTCCCGTGGGAAAATGATATATTGTTTAAATCGTGTTTTTATGTTAAACATATTTTTAAATAATTTATTATGATGTTATTTTGAAATTTCCATTTCATTATCTATATTAAAAAAACATAAAATCCGGCAATTTTCACACTGACCACTAAGTCGAATAATAGGTGCCACTATTTGATCTGTACAGATCACTTAACTGCAGTTATCTGCTTATCATTACATTCAGGATTAGAATGACAAATATGACCTCTTTATATACTGTAGTTAAATCAGGATTCACCATTCATAATTAGTGATATCACAGCTTGTCTACTCCCTTCTGACATCTGCACAGGTCACAGAGCATGCCTAGTAAACTCTCCCATAGAAGTCAATGATTCTGCACCAGTTTATTGTGTCTATGACCCATGGTGGTTGCTGTAAAGCAAATCTTTAAATGCTGTTAAGAACAGCTCAGGCACGATGGCAGCTCCCATTATCATATTTAAAACTTAGAATAAGAACATCTGCAGCCAGAAAAGCAGTTTAGAAAAGGATATGTATTGCTATCTGGTTTTAACTGGCAGAATAAAATGTGGTGGCCATACAAGGTAGATTAATATCAGCTATGCTGTGGGATCAAATGACTATCTAATGTGTATAGGGGCCTCCCAATACTCTTCCAGTGGCAGATGTCGGGGATTGTTTTCGGGGGACATAAGCTGTCAGGGTGGTGTTCTCCCCTTTCCCCATTCAGAATACTTGCTCACGTAGCTGAACTGAGCATGTGTGTGTATGGCAGGGTCAGCAGAGATAGCTGTTGAGTGTTCTGCCAACAGTTATCTAAAATGTATGGTCAACTTTAGATAGATATATTGCTTATGTGATAGTTTATCCTGCTAATAATATCAGTTTGCAGTGCCAAATAAATGCCACCCTAGCAGAGCCCAATAAATACCACACTGATGCACAAAATACCTCCCAGCTGTGTTTTCCTCTACACAACCCTTCCCTGTCCCCTAACTCATTCTCAAATGCAGTAAAATTGCTCTCCTATCCAGCCCTCCCCCACTGACAGTAACATAATCTCTCTAACTACCCCCCCCCCCACACTAGCAGTAAACTTCTATCCCTAACTACCCCACTGACAGTAACATTGTCCCTTTAATGATTGCTCCCCATTGGTGGAGGTGGAGGGAGAGTGCTTCTCTTGCAGTCCTCCTTCGTATTTTGAGAGGGTGAAAGACCTGTGATCACATCCAGGTCCTTTAGCCATTCCTTTAGCTGCACTGATACTCCAGGACTTGCATTATTATTGCAGTTCCTGTTTACGGCGACCCTCTAACCCACTGGCTGGCAGAGAATGTTCCCCAGTAGGGCAGATTACCAGTCTAGACTTGATGCTCTTAAGTATTCACAAACTTTCTCTTTCTATATTTGGGTAACGTTGATCACTGTAGACCTTCATGACATATTTCAGTCACATTTCATGCCGAGTATGGGTAGAGCAGGGTGTCATTTCCACAACCCATGACCCCATTTTGTTTTCTAGAGCAGTGTTCCTCAACTCCAGTCCTCAGGGCCCACCTACCAATCATGATTTGAGAATATCCCACAGAATGAATACCTGGGGTGTAGTCCTGATGCATTGGCATTAATTATATCACCTGTCCAATACTAAGGAAATCCTGAAATCCTGAAAACAACCACCCTCTGTTGGTGCTGTCCCCTCTGCCAAGTTCTGGCTTCCTTCTATTTTACTTAGTAAACTTTACTGCCAGAGCCTGCCCTATACAAATCAGCCTCCCAGAGATGTTACACCAGTGGCTCACTTTTTATTCTCCTTTAGTCATGAGCCCTCCCTGAATCTTACTCTCTTGACATGGCTGCTGCAAGAAGCTTCACTCACACACTAAAGAGTGGAAAATCTAGTGGGGACTCGCTTGTAAGGTGAAACTCTTGCGAGGCTTCTATAGACCCTTGCTCTTTGATTGGCTTAGGGGCTCAGGCACCAGAGAGAAGTACAGGCAAGCTTCAGGCCAGGCTACCTCCACTTCCACTTTTTCCAGTGAGTGTCTGTAGAAGCCTCATGGTAGTTGCACCTCACAGACAAGTCCTCACACAATTGTCCATTTCTTAGTGTGTGAGGGAAGCGTTTTTGCAGTGGCCACAGCACGTCCTGATGTCTTTGGCATTCAGACTTCACGCAGGCAACATAAAAAGAAGTGGCAGGCCAGTTTCGGCCCGCAGGCCTTGAGTTTGACACATGCTACAGAACAAAAGTTAAAATTGCATTAGCTCAAATAATCGTTTATGACATACCAACAAGCCATATAAATGCGATTTCCATAACAGCTATTCATTTCAACAAAATTAGAGCAAGTACGCCAGCGTACTTTTCAGATCGCATTATAACTTGCAGCTTTATTAAAGATGCATGCAGGATAAAAGCTTCTCCATTAGCAGTAGCTTGCTCGCTTCAAACAACAGTTCTTAATCGTATGATAGAATCCAGCAGAAAGCCATTGTGCTATATACAGGCCACCTGAAATGCGGGACAATTAATGTAATATGGAGATTTTACTTAATATTACTCTTTTTATTGAGAAATAAAAACAACATTTAGTTCAGGCAATATTCAAGAATAAAATAGTCAATTACATATAGCATACCAGTTGTAGATTGTAAGATTCCACAGAGCATATATGCGCCCTCATATAGAAGTACAGTTAAATGGTGTGTGATACAGAGGTGAAGGATTTCTGATAGCGTGTTGGTTATAAACAGTCAGAGGGGAATGACACCATAGGTTCCAGATTTTTTGGAATGTCTTGGAGCAACACTTGTTTTTATATATAATCCTTTCATTGTGGGAGGACACCTGGCCAACCATCACAACGTCACTGACTTATGAGCCAGGAACAATGTTTTTACAATAGGAACTGCATATGGTTACTCTAGTGATCCTCCTCCAGGAGACCCAATAAGCAGACACTAGAGGTGGCCAGAACAGTATGCCCTGTCACCTCAGATAATAGTTTCACTATCTTGGTCCAGAAGGATTGCAGTTCAGAACAGGAGGACATAAGATGCATAAAGTCTATAGCTGGAGTTAAATGCCTATGACACTGTGTAGTAGGGATTCTGCCCATTTTAAACAACCATATCAGAGTAAGGTAGTACTGATGACGTATACAAAGGTGTATAAATTTATTATTGGCAGCTGGGGACACCCGTAGTGGAGTAGAGAGCGCACTCAACCAGTCTGCAGTTTTAAGATCGGGCATAATACTTCACTATTTGTCCTCAACCTGTAGGGGTTCAGAGATCAATTTTGACTGCATCAGGTGGGCATAGAGTGCTGGAATCAGGCCTTTGCTGCCCTGTTTCTTAAGTATGCCTATTAACGGTTAATACTGTTTTTAATGTAAACTGATGGGTGCTGAACGGATCTCCAAAACATAACTCCAGCATGCCTTTTGGCTGAGTAGGACTTCTGCAGTTAATTTCAGGAGAGAATAACTGAGCAGGCCTTCTGACAGGGACTAGGAGTAGGATCAGTGTGCACCCTTGCTGCAGGACCCTCATTGAAAAGGTTGTATGAAATGCCATAAAACACTACAGTGTTTTAGGAGAACCCCTTACAGCTCTGCTATTTCTATAGTGTAAAAAATAATAGGGCTGAGTAAGAGTAAATTGTCTTGTGTCTACTTTTCTTCAGGCTGGTTTTGTGTTTCTGCTGCTTGGACCTCTCAGCCCTTTGATCTGGATAATTACACCAGTGCTAACTGCTTGTGTCCTGCCACCTCCACTGGAGGGAAGTGCCTCCCCGGTCATTATTGTCCAGAGGGTACAACAGAACCAATATCCTGTCCCCCTGGGTTTTACTGTGAGAATGCTGGTGAGTTATTATGTTACCTTGGAAGTTAATTTTGATCACAAAATGATACCATTTATGACGATTCACAGAGTTTATTATTTTCACGTAACTTGTATCAACTGGGGTTTCACCAAAAACTTGATGGGGTGACTGTTATTATTTGCAAGACTTGTTCCTGCTGAACAGTGAGTATCATCCTATACTTGGAGTGGATTTTGTCGGAAACAAACAACACACTGCTATGAAATATCATGTTGTTCATTTGGGTCTGTGCACAGGTCTGAGGATTCATTTGTTCTCTGCACCAAGCTCTTTATATAGAATTTTTTCTTCCTCTCTCAACCCATTGGGTGGGTGAGGGGACTATTGGATTATGGAGATAGATATAAAAGGTAACATAACTAAAAGCAAAAATATTGTACAAAAATGATTTAAAAAAAATAAATAAATACAAAGAAAAAGCTTATATGAAAAACTAAAAGTAACATTTGTGTGAATAAGAGAATAGAGAAGATCTGAAATAGAAAGCTTCACTCCACCAATTCTCAGGATCAAACATGGTTTCCTTTCCATAGTGCTGCATGATCTGATTCTTCCTTTCTACTAATGTATACCTTTTACAATTATTCTTATTATGAGCCTCTCTTATCGAAACTAACGTATTTGAAGGGGAGCCGTCCCCTCTCCTGACATGTCTGTTTTAGTAACTACTTGCATTCCCCGTGTAATTCTGGAGCATCTATTGTTATGACTCCATGATGTGCCATTCCTTTATTATTCCTGCTAGAAGTTATGAATGAATTGCTAGTAGTTTGCCAGATGGGTGTTACAAGTTGGGGAGGAATGTCACCCGTCTGGACCTTCATTGTAAACTGCTAGCTATTCATTCACAACTTCTGCAGGAAAAATAAAGGAATGGCACACCACAGACCAATAGATGCCCCTGAATTGTTATTACGTGGGGAATGCAAGTGGTTAACAAAACAGGAATGTCAGGAGAGGTTACAGGTCCCCTTTAAAATGTGCCTGTATAACTGTGACTTCTACCACTGTCCGGCATGTTGGCTCATGTGGGGAATATCTACTTTGTCACCTGATCGCCTGAGAATGAAGGGCCCTCTGTCTTAGTTTCTGGCAGTCAGTGTAACAACCTCCCTTTAAGTCTCATGATCATATTTTTGATACTCATCTGATCTTCTGCATTTTTTATGGATCAGATGCTGACTAGAGATGAGCGAACGTGCTCGTAGTGAGCACTGTACCGCTCGGCTCCCCTGCACTCGCATGGGCGCAGGCAGCCGCTTCCGTCAGGTGAAGAGGACGGAAGCGGCTGCCTGCGCCCATGAGAGCGCAGGGGAGTCGAGCGGTACAGTGCTCGTTACGAGCACATTCGCTCATCTCTAATGCTGACCCATTCATTTCAATGGAACCACAAACAAATGTGGATTCATATGCCGGTTCTGCTATCCCGCAAAAAAAGACAGAACATGTCCTATTCTTGTCTATGTGTATGCATGTCTCCTTACTCTCACTGTACAGAGCCATGCTTAGTTAAATGTATGATTGCAGAATTAAATATCAGCGAATGATGGGAAGCGTAGTTCAGTGGAAACATTAGTGGTGGAGGCCGTCTTCTGCTTCAGTAGATCACTATATAATTAATTTTGTGTCTTAGATCCTGAACACTCAATCCAAATTGTGGATTAAATTTGTTCCTTTCAGGTAGTAATAATTTTTCTGTGATGTCTTTGTGATGTGGTTTTGTGCCGTTGTCTAGGTCTCGCAGCTCCTTCTGGTGAATGTGCTGCTGGCTTCTTTTGCACTGGTGGCGCCAAGACTCCCAAGCCTACTGATGGCCTGCAAGGAAACATCTGCCCTCCTGGGACATTTTGTCGTAAGTAGAGTCTCATAAATTCTAATTCTTGCTTCCCAGTTCCATATCCGTCTGTTTATCATCTTCTTTTATTTTGTAGCAAATGGCTCCCACCATCCACAGCTCTGTCTGGCAGGCACATTTTCAGCAGATTACAGCTTAGGAAGTGTCTCAGAATGTAAACCATGTCCTCCAGGACTTTACTGCAATGGTTCAGGGATAAGTTACCCCACAGGACAGTGCTCCAAAGGTACAATGCAAAGACTCATAGAATTAAAAAAGAAATCTGTGTTGTCATATATCTCTTTCTATCTTCCCACCTCTGTCTATACTGCATAATAGTTTTCATATTTTAGTGTTGTAGTGCTTTAGATCTCAATTTGGTCCCTTTTTGCAGGCTATTATTGTCCTCCAGGGCAAGCACTGCCCAGTAGTCTGCCTTGTCCCTCAGGGCATCGCTGTCCAGCAGGTAGCTCACAGCCTATACCTTGTGAGTCTGGATTTTACCAAAATGAAGAAGGGCAAACCACATGCCAGATCTGTGTAGCAGGTAGGTCTGTGGCCAGGAATCTGATATGCTTGTGAGGGAAAGCCGTGCTGTCTTTTAAGTCCTAGAAATAAAGACCGCTGCATGAGACATAACCATTTTGATACATTCCTTATTTGACACGAATTAGCACAAGGGTACACAAACTATCAGATAACTTTTCAAAACAAACATATGAATTATAGCACTACACTATGTTCCAAGTTATTGTGCAAATGATATTTATCTCTGATTTTCCTAAATGGTCGGTGCAAATGTCAGTCAGTTAAATAAATTAATTAAAGTCATCACCCGTATACATCAAATTTTATTGAACAAACCTCCCAATGACAACAGTGTATTCTTCAAAAATTAAAAAAAACTCAAAATGCACTGTTCCAAATTATTAGGCACAGTAGAGTTTCTAAACATTTAATATGTTTTTAAGAACTGAAAATGCTCATTTGTGGAATTTGCAGCATTAGGAGGTCACATTCACTGAAATTAAAAAGCTATTTAAATCCAAAACATCCTAACAGGCCAAGTTACATGTTAACATAGGAACCCTTCTTTGATATCACCTTCACAATTCTTGCATCCATTGAACTTGTGAGTTTTTGGAGAGTTTCTGCTTGAATTTCTTTGCGTGATGTCAGGATAGCCTCCCAGAGCTGCTGTTTTGATGTGAACTGCCTCCCACCCTCATAGATCTTTTACTTGATGATACTCCAAAGGTTCTCTATAGGATTGAGGTCAGGGGAAGATGGTGGCCACACCATGAGTTTATCTCCTTTTATGCCCATAGCAGCCAATGACACAGAGGTATTCTTTGCAGCATGAGATGGTGCATTGTCATGCATGAAGATGATTTTTCTCCTGAAGGCACGTTTCTACTTTTTGTACCATGGAAGAAAGTTGTCTATCAGAAACTCTATATACTTTGCAGAGGTCATTTTCACACCTTCAGGAACCCTAAAGGGGCCTTCCAGCTCTCTCCCCATGATTCCGGCCCAAAACATGACTCCTCCACCTCCTTGCTGACGTTGCAGCCTTGTTGGGACATGGTGGCCATCCACCAACCATCCACTACTCCATCCATATGGCCCATCCAGGGTTGCACGACACTCATCAGTAAGCAAGACTGTTTGAAAATTAGTCTTCATGTATGTCTGGGCCCACTGCAACTGTTTCTGCTTGTGAGCACTGGTTAGGGGTGGCCGAATAGTAGGTTTATGCACCACAGCAAGCCTTTGAAGGATACTACACCTTGAGGTTCAAGGGACTCCAGAGGCACCAGCAGCGTCAAATATCTGTTTGCTGGTTTATAATTGCTTTTTAGCAGCTGCTCTCTTAATCTGATGAACTTGCCTGGCAGAAACCTTCCTCATTCTGCCTTTATCAGCACGAACATGTCTGTGCTCTGAATCAGCCACAAATCTCCTCACAGTACGATGATCACGCTTAAGTTTTCGTGAAATATCTAATGTTTTCATCCCTTGTCCAAGGCATTGCACTAGTTGATGCTTTTCGGCAGCAGAGAGATACTTTTTCTTTCCAATTTTACTTGAAAACAGTGTCCTGCTTAATATTGTGGAACATCCAGTTTTCCTGTAATTGGGCTCACCTGGCAAACTAATTATCACAGGTATCTGAGATTGATTTCAGTGATCAAAAGAGCCCTGAGACACAATACCATCAATGAGTTTCATTAAAAAACAAAAAATGTAATCTTTATGAAATTATGACACTTAAATCCAATAATAATTTGGAACATAGTGTATATCTGACCATTATATGGCATGTATCTGGGATTTTTTTAGCAGTTTTTTCTTTTGCCTACTGTATCTCTAAATCTCAGCTCTCCGAGAGCTAGTGGGTGGAGACTAGCCGTTCATCCTGTCTGCCCATAGAATATACATGGAGATATCATATTCTGCTTCCAAACTATTTCTCACTCAGAAGCATCATATAGAGTAACATACAGAAGTACTAAGCAGTAGTCATGTGAATAAAGCACATGGGTTGAGATACAACACTTACTATTAACGCCTGAGCTATGACTGTGCTGTCTGATCTCTGCCTCTTTCTGCACGTCCTCCTCTCTCTCCATAGACACTATGGGAGGATGTAATCTCATTAGAGATAAGTAAATTGATTCTAATAAATTTAATTTGTTTAAAATCAGGCTTCTTACACAGTGAGGGACTGTCCCTGCTGCTCAAGAGACTCCTCCCCTCTCCCTTGATTGACAGAGCCAGACATCTTGCCTGGTCTTGTTCATCTTGTGCCTTTGCCATTGTCTCAAGTATCGGCACAATTCACTAACTATTTAATTATTAAAATGGGTCCTCAATTGTGTGTAACGAATGAGAACCTATCACTGGGAGACATGCTTTCGTTTTAATTATTAAATTAAAGAGTCTCCCCACCCATCCCCAGCCACCCGCCAAAATAAAATAATAATAATAATTTTCTATATATAATTAATAGTAAATTATAAAAAAGAATTTAAAAAAAGTGTTTTTACAGAGCCTGCCTATTATGCAATACTGTAGTTGACTTTCACCTCCAGGTGATCCTCCGGGTAATCCCCAGCAGTGTAGACTGAACCCTATTTTGATAGACTGAAACATAATTACGATTTGCCATTTCTTTTATTATTGCCAGAAGGTCTTATGGGGTGTAACTATTGATGAATTAAGGGTGGGCGTCATGGTGATCTCGGTCACGCGACAGATGTCAAGTATGGCATTGTACCTCGGCATCCATAGAAATGAATGGAGACTGGTGCAACTCACACGTTTGCTGCAACCCCTGAAACACAAAAAATCCAGCAGAGTTTGCAGTTGTGGCAAAAGTGCAAGTCACGTTGTCGCCCCATTCTTTTCTGCGGCTGCCATGCTACAGTGAAATACTTTGGCACCACACCTGATTGCCATGACAGCCTTACCATTAAAAACAGATGGCCTTTCCTGGTCATAGGTCTTCTACAAATATTGTATGATGAAAAGCTCTGCAATTTTCTCATAAACTTTATTTCTATCCATTAATATTTTTGATGGATCCGCTTGCTTTCAGTGAATGAAAGAAAATCTATTTCACATGACAACAGTGTAAAAAACAGTTTGGATCACAGGTATTCAGCTCATTCCAAGAAGACTTAAGGAGCCATGCTACAATGCCAGTTGGACATGATCAAGACAGATTTTATAGCTCCTGTAGTAAACACAATTTTTTTCCCCATTCACTGCCAACAAGCAGATATCCTTCAAATGATGAGGAATTCATTCCTATAATGCATTGCATCTAAGATTTTAACATTTTTGTTCCTCATAATTTTGGACTTCAGGGTTCTTCTGTGAGGTGAGGGAGCAGCCGATCAGTGACTACACACAGTTCATGTGCCCACAAGGGTATTTTTGCCCTGCTGGGACACAGTTTGGTACTCAGTACAGCTGTCCAGCAGGAACCTATGGACCCAGACGTGGTTTGTCCAGCATCATGGACTGCGTGCACTGTCCACCAGGGAAATTCTGTAAAGGATCAGGACAAGAAGCTCCTACAGGTAAATTTCTGTCATTTAAAAAATTGTAATTTCATTGTAATGTTAAAATTAA
The DNA here is from genome assembly GCA_900303285.1 of Rhinella marina. Classification (NCBI taxonomy): domain Eukaryota; kingdom Metazoa; phylum Chordata; class Amphibia; order Anura; family Bufonidae; genus Rhinella; species Rhinella marina. The sequence continues at coordinate 89,471 of ONZH01004358.1, forward strand.
CTAGTAAGCATACCACTTTCAACATTGTAATTATACACTGTTGGGGTCATTTATTAAGACCAACATTTTAGACGCTGGTCTTAATACCCCTGCACTGGCGCATGATGCACCTTAGTTATCTATATAACTTAGGCGCATCCACTGCCAGCCTAAATCTACACCAGATCCCTTACTGGAGTAGATTTAGATCATTTTGTACACCTAAAGCAGAAAATGATAAATGCGATCAGTCGGACAGCACCCCTTCCCCTGTTTGGCCAAGCCAAACCCCTTTTTTTAGACCTGACTTGAGCAGGGGAAAATTCGCAGAAAAGGCTGCAAATCCCCTTTGGCGTATATGTAATCATAAATGACCCCTGGATGTCATGTCTTTATAGGGAATTGTTCTTCAGGATTCTGGTGTAAAGAAGGGGCTGTAGATGAACATCCACAGGATGGGCTGTCTGGTGACATCTGCCCTCCAGGACACTACTGCCCAGAAGGTCTGGTTCATGTTGTATACTATACTTGCCATCTTAAAGTATCCCATTTTAATTCTAAAATGATTATATGATTTGTTCCTAGGGACATATTCACCACATCCCTGCCCAGCTGGCACCTTTTCTGATGCAGAAGGTCTGAGGAATAGACATGAGTGCCAGCCCTGTCCAGGGGGAAAGTTTTGTAATGACTCTGGTCTTGCCTCTCCATCAGGGTTATGTGCACCTGGGTGAGTTTTGCTTCCTCCCTTGTGTCTCTTATTCCCTTGTCGCTTGTTTTCATGTTTCTTGTTTTAAATCCTTCTTAATTGCCTACTAGAGTGCCATCTCATCTTGGAGTCTTTATTGGATCGCTGTTGTCTGCTGTCACTTCAATTTCATATAGTGCATTTGGAAAGTCTTCAGACCCTTTTTTGAAAGTGAAATGAATTTCATGAGATAATATAAAACACAAATACAATGAGCAAGAAAGTATTAACAGATTGGTACTGGTTAGAGATGAGCGAGCACTAAAATGCTCGGGTGCTCGTTATTCGAGTTGAACTTTTCCCGATGCTCGGGTGCTCGTTTCGAATAACGAACCCCATTGAAGTCAATGGGAGACTCGAGCATTTTTTGCAGAGGACCAAGGCTCTGCCTAGGGAAGGCTGGGTGAAAACCTGGAAACCTCAGAAAATGATGGAAACACCACGGAAATGGACAGGAAACAGCAGGGGCAGCATGCATGGATGCCTCTGAGGCTGCCTAATCCCACCATTACCCCAAATTCTCAGGCAACAGCCTGGTGGTTACCCTCATGGCAATTGTGCTCACCCAGACCAAGAAAGGCGAGGCACATGCCCATCACATGTTAGGGAAGCACCCAACTAGGTGCAACGAAGGTCCATCACCGCCAATTTTCAGGGACACGGTAATGGTGACCCACTTAAAAATGCTGCCTGACAACCTGGCGGTGAACCCCTGATTGTCTGTCTTTCAATAAGATTGCAGTGTAAAGCATGGTGGTGAGCCTCAGTAATAAGATTGCAGTGTAAAGCATGGTGGTGAGCCTCAGTATGACTTTTTAGATGGAGATTGCATGTGGTCACGTACTCCCTGGAACCCCATAGTCACCCCTTCTCTGATGTGCTACCCCAGAACATTCTCTGCCCCAATTCGCAAGACCTTTTGCAGTCTCCGTGTGCTGACAGTGGGGATTTACCAGTGTTGTCTGAGGAGGTGGTGGACAATGGCGAGACACAGGTGTCGGGGGGTGAGGTAGTTGAAAGTGAAGCAAGTTACAGTGGGGACTCCTTGGGGGGACTTTCTCATGATGGGACAGATTCAATTGTGTTTAGAAAGGCTGATGGGCTTCCGTCAGCACTGTGTGTATAGAACCCCATGGCCTTTCATAAAAATAGTCTGGCGATGACCCCAAGGCAATTTTCAGGGACACGGTAATGGTGACCCACTTAAAAATGCTGCCTGACAACCTGGCGGTGAACCCCTGATTGTCTGTCTTTCAATAAGATTGCAGTGTAAAGCATGGTGGTGAGCCTCAGTAATAAGATTGCAGTGTAAAGCATGGTGGTGAGCCTCAGTATGACTTTTTGGATGGAGATTGCATGTGGTCACGTACTCCCTGGAACCCCATAGTCACCCCTTCTCTGATGTGCTACCCCAGAACATTCTCTGCCCCAATTCGCAAGACCTTTTGCAGTCTCCGTGTGCTGACAGTGGGGATTTACCAGTGTTGTCTGAGGAGGTGGTGGACAATGGCGAGACACAGGTGTCGGGGGGTGAGGTAGTTGTATGGGAAGCAAGTTACAGTGGGGACTCCTTGGGGGGACTTTCTCATGATGGGACAGATTCAACTTGGGTGGATCAGGCACAGGAACAGATCAATTTTTTTTTTTTGTGTTTATTTAACTTTTATTTAGCACAAATAACCACAGAGATATTTATTCGTTCTCTTCGCTGCGCAGTCTGGCGTTGGGGTTCGTCACTTTGATGGCGAGCTGTGCCGCTCTCTCCACAATGGTCTTTCGGTTCTTTGAGGAGACGTTGAGGAGATCAGTGAAATTCAGTGAATGACGACGCAGGACCCCAACTTAAAAATTTAGCATCAACCGGTACAGTCGTAAATTATGAGCTTGATCAAGTGTGGCATGTGTTCTCTGTATTCTTCTCAGTTTATTACCGTATATGGCAGCTATCCGGAAAAATAGTTTGGAGAGAGAGAAAGATAGGAAAAAGACGTAAATTGTTTGGAAAGAGGGCCTGTAGGTGGACCTCCAGAAAAATTGTTTGGAGAGAGGGCCTGTAGGTGGACCTCTGGAAAAATTGTTTGGAGAGAGGGCCTGTAGGTGGACCTCCGGAAAAATTGTTTGGAGAGAGGGCCTGTAGGTGGGCCTCTGGAAAAATTGTTCGGAGAGAGGGCCTGTAGGTGGACCTCCGGAAAAATTGTTTGGAGAGAGGGCCTGTAGGTGAACCTCTGGAAAAATTGTTTGAAGAGAGGGCCTGTAGGGGGCCCTCCTGAAAAATTGTGGTAAAAGAGTGCCAGTTGGACCTCTAAAAAATGGCTTTTTTTTGATCAGCGTTAGGCAAAGACGACATGGAGGAGGAGGAGGAGGAGTAGGAGGAATAGAGAAGAGGAATCGGATACACAAGTAATGTTAATCTTTAGCTGCTTTCCCCCGGAGGAGATTTGAATTCCGGTGAAATCCAGGCTTTGTTCATTTTAATAAGCGTCAGCCTGTCAGCGCTGTCAGTTGACAGGCGTGTACGCTTATCGGTGATGACGCCACCAGCTGCACTGAATACCCGCTCTGACAGCACGCTAGCGGCAGGGCAGGCCAGCACCTCCAAGGCGTACAGCGCCAGTTCAGGCCACGTGTCCAGCTTTGAAACCCAGTAGTTGTATGGAGCAGAGTGATCGCTACGGACGTTGGTATGGTCAGCTAGGTACTCCCTCACCATCTTTCTGTACAGCTCCCCCCTACTCTGCCTAGACTGGGGACAGGTGACAGTGTCTTGCTGGGGTGACATAAAACTGGCAAAGGCCTTGGAGAGCGTTCCCCTGCCAGTGCTGGACAAGCTGCCTGCTCGGCTCCTCTCCCCCGCTACTTGGCCCACAGAACCATGCCCTCTGCCGCTAGCGGCGTCAGATGGGAAGGATTGTTTCAGCTTGTGCACCAGGGCCTGTTGATATCTATTCACTCTCATACTCCTGTCCTCTGCAGGGATGAGAGTGGAAAGGTTCTGCTTGTACCGTGGGTCCAGGAGAGTGAACACCCAGTAATCGGTGTTTGAAAAAATGCTTCTAACGCGAGGGTCACGGGATAGGCAGCCTAACATGAAGTCTGCCATGTGCGCCAGAGTCCCAACACGTAAGAATTCCCTCTCCTCACTGGCCTGACTCTCCATTTCCTCCTCCTCCTCCAAGTCCTCCTCTTCAGCCCATACACGCTCAAGAGTTAAGGACTGAGCACTGGTACCCTCTACTGTCTCGCCGACATTCTCCTCCTCTTCCTCCTCATCCTCATCCCCCTCCTCCGATACGCGCTGAGAAACAGACCGGAGGGTGCTCTGGCTATCAAGCGACGTATCTTCCTCCACCGTCTCTTGTGACAAGCGCAAAGCATCCGACTTGATGCTGAGCAGTGAGTTTTTCAACAGGCAAAGCAGCGGGATGGTGAGGCTGATAATGGCGGCATCGCCGCTGACCATCTGTGTTGACTCCTCAAAGTTGCTCAACACCTGGCAGATATCAGACATCCACGTCCACTCCTCATTGTAGACTTGAGGAATCTGACTGACCTGACTACCAGTTCTGGTGGAAGTTGACATCTGGCAGTCTACAATCGCTCTGCGCTGCTGGTAAACTCTGGATAACATGTTTAATGTCGAATTCCATCTCGTGGGCACGTCGCACAACAGTCGGTGAGCGGGCAGTTGTAGGCGGCGCTGCGCTGCCCTGAGAGTGGCAGCATCTGTGGTCGACTTGCGGAAATGCGCACAGATGCGGCGCACCTTGGTGAGCAAATCAGACAGATTGGGGTATGTCTTGAGGAACCGCTGAACTATTAGATTGAACACGTGGGCATGGCACATGTGTCAGTCTGCCGAGTTGCAGAGCCGCCACCAGGTTACGCCCGTTGTCACACACAACCATGCCTGGCTTGAGGTTCAGCGGTGCCAGCCACACATCGGTCTGCGCCGTGATGCCCTGTAACAGCTCTTGGGCGGTGTGCCTTTTGTCACCTAAGCTCAGCAGTTTGAGCACCGCCTGCTGGCGCTTACCCACGGCACTGCTGCTGCGCCTAGAGCTACCGACTGAAGGCGCCGTGCCCACGGATGGTAATTCGGAGGAGGAGGTGGAGGAGGAGGAGGGGTCGGAGGAGGAGGCATAGTACGTCTGAGAGACCGTGACCGAGGTAGGCCCCGCAATCCTCGGTGTGGGCAGTACATGAGCGGCCCCAGGGTCAGTCTCGGTCCCAGCCTCCACCAAGTTAACCCAATGTGCCGTCAGTGAGATATAGTGTCCCTGCCCGGCAGCACTTGTCCACGTGTCCGTGGTTAGGTGGACCTTCTCAGAAACAGCGTTGGTCAGGGCACGGATGATGTTCTGTGACACGTGCTGGTGTAGGGCTGGGACGGCACATCGGGAAAAATAGTGGCGGCTGGGGACCGAATACCGAGGGGCAGCCACCGCCATGAGATTGCGAAAGGCCTCGGTCTCTACCAGCCTATAGGGCAGCATCTCCAGGCTCAGCAATTTGGAGATGTGGACGTTGAGGGCTTGGGCATGTGGGTGGGTGGAACTGTATTTCCTCTTGCGCTCCAGCGTCTGCTGTAAAGACAGCTGAACGCTGCGCTGGGACACATTGGTGGACACTGTGGAGGATCGTGGAGGCGAAGGTGTGGTTTTCCGGCGGGAGGCGCTCGTGCCGGGGTCCTGGGCAGGGGGTTGACTAGCAGAGGCAGCGAGTGACACAGGGGAAGGAGCAGTGGTGTGACCCGCAGGAGGTGGTGAACGGCCTTGGTTCCATTGAGTGGGGTGTTTAGCACTCATATGCCTGCGCATGCTGGTGGTGGTTAGGCTAGTAGTGGTGGCACCCCTGCTGATCCTGGTGTGGCACAGGTTGCACACCACAGTCCGTCGGTCATCCTCACTTTCTTTAAAGAACCTCCAGACTTGCGAACATCTAGGCCTCGCCACGGGAAGCTTCACTACGTGAAACAGTTGCTGCTGATGCACCAGCTCTGGCCCTGCTTCTCCCTCTGGCCACACCACTGCCTCTTCCAACCTGTTCTGGTGCAGCACTCGCCTCCGCCTCAGAAGCACTGTCTTCACTCGGCTTATCAACCCAGCTTGGGTCAGTCACCTCGTCATCCTCCGATTCCTCAGTCTGCTCCCCCCTCGGACTTCCTGCCCTGACAACAACTTCACCACTGTCTGACAACCGTGTCTCCTCATCGTCCGACACCTCTTTACAAACTTCTTCCACTAACTCAACATTGTCATCATCATCATCATCATCACCCACAGACTGCGACAGTTGGAAAACTTGGGCATCGGGAACGAGGTCAGCAGCAACCTGAGAAGTGGTTTGTGACTCTGGGAAGGGTCCAGAAAACAGTTCCTGAGAGTATGCCGGATCGCATTCCAAATTTTCCTGGGAGGGGGCAGACTGGGGGAAGGAGGTTGAGGTGGAGGAGCCAGAGGAGTGCTCCCTTGGGTAACGTGGGTGGACTGCGTGGAAGACTGACTGGTGGACAAATTACTTGAAGCATTGTCTGCAATCCACGACATCAGCTGTTCGCACTGTTGTGGTTTCAACAGTCCTCTACCACGTGTCCCTGTAAGTTGAGACATGAAGCTAGGGAGTGTAGCTCTGCGGCGTTCCCCTGCTCCCTCATCAGCAGGTACTGTCTCACCCTGCCCAGGACCACGGCCTCTGCCCCCTGCAGTAATTGAATGCCCACGCCCACCCCTCGTCCTCGACCCTTAGCCCTGGGGTTCAACATTTTCTGTATATAAGTGTATTATATAAAAAATAAAAATAAATGGGCCTGCTGTACTGAAACCCACAAACTTGTTCAGTCTGGTTGAATTAAGTGACGTACAGAAAGTGTCACCTGGACAGAAAATACGGATTGTAGTGAGTGGACTGAACTGTGACACACAGAATGGTTCCACGCAGCTGTGTGAAATGGATTTGTATCACTGAGCTAAAACAACAAAAAAACTATTTTTTTATATATATTTTTTTATATATTTTTTTTAGTTTTGTTTTTTTGGGAACGTGACGTGCAGAAACTATCGTAGAGCTAACTGACACCCTGCTGACGGTGGCTATTTTGACTGCGACCCAGACAAATGTCGCACAGAGATTTTTGGGATCAAGCTATATACGTGGAAGCAAAATACCTGGTTGTATTAAGTGACGTACAGAAAGTGTCACCTGGACAGAAAATACGGATTGTAGTGAGGGGACTGAACTGTGACACACAGAATGGTTCCACGCAGCTGTGTGAAATGGATTTGTATCACTGAGTTAAAACAACAAAAAAACTATTTTTTTATATATTTTTTTTTTAGTTTTGTTTTTTTGGGAACGTGACGTGCAGAAACTATCGTAGAGCTAACTGACACCCTGCTGACGGTGGCTATTTTGACTGCGACCCAGACAAATGTCGCACAGAGATTTTTGGGATCAAGCTATATACGTGGAAGCAAAAGACCTGGTTGTATTAAGTGACGTACAGAAAGTGTCACCTGGACAGAAAATACGGATTGTAGTGAGTGGACTGAACTGTGACACACAGAATGGTTCCACGCAGCTGTGTGAAATGGATTTGTATCACTGAGCTAAAACAACAAAAAAACTATTTTTTTTTTTATATATTTTTTTTAGTTTTGTTTTTTTGGGAACGTGACGTGCAGAAACTATCGTAGAGCTAACTGATACCCTGCTGACGGTGGCTATTTTGACTGCGACCCAGACAAATGTCGCACAGAGATTTTTGGGATCAAGCTATATACGTGGAAGCAAAAGACCTGGTTGTATTAAGTGACGTACAGAAAGTGTCACCTGGACAGAAAATACGGATTGTAGTGAGTGTACTGAACTGTGACACACAGAATGGTTCCACGCAGCTGTGTGAAATGGATTTGTATCACTGAGCTAAAACAACAAAAAAACTATTTTTTTATATATTTTTTTTTAGTTTTGTTTTTTTGGGAACGTGACATGCAGAAACTATCGTAGAGCTAACTGACACCCTGCTGACGGTGGCTATTTTGACTGCGACCCAGACAAATGTTGCACAGAGATTTTTGGGATCAAGCTATTTACGTGGAAGCAAAAGACCTTGTTGGATTAAGTGTCACCTGGACAGAAAATACAGATTGTAGTGAGTGGACTGAACTGTGACACACAGAATGGTTCCACACTGCTGTTTGAAATGGATTTGTATCACTGAGATATAACAATTAAAAAAAAAGGGGTTATATATGGCGATAGCTGCACTACTAGTGCCAGCCAGCCAGCCAAGCCAGGAGACAAAAAAAAAATTTCTTGTAGCCCTTAGAAGGGCTGTTGGGTTCTTTGTGGGTGATTCCTGCCTAACAGAGAACTAAATGCAGGCCCTAACACTCTCCCTGAAACGCAGCAGCTCTATCCCTAACGACATCCAGACAGCATCTGAGCCGAGCACCGCGGCCAGTCACTAGTATATTTCAGGGTCACCTGATCAGGCCAGCCAACCCCTGCTATCGACATGTAAGGGCCCCACGTGATGCTGGGTGTACCGCAGAGTCTCCTGGCTTGTGATTGGCTGAGTTTATAGGCGCCAAAAATGCACGATGCGGAAGTTGCCATTTCCTCGAGCATGGCGAGATACTCATCCGAGCAGCGAGCACTTACGAGTACCCTAATACTCAAACGAGCACCAAGCTCGGACGAGTATGCTCGCTCATCTCTAGTACTGGTACAATCTACAAGTGAAAGGGGAAAGACACAATACGTGAGGGTAAAAGCTGCTCATCTGTCAGTGTGATGGCTTACTGCAGGTGGTAGGCTTTCCTGAAGAGGTTATTTTTCAGGTTACTTTTGAAGGTTTCGTTGTTGGGGGAGTTTAATGGGCTGGAGTAGTGAGTTCCAGAGTAGGGGAGATGCAAGTGAGAAATCTTGTAGAAGAGAACAAAGAGGGTGGTTTTGTGACAATCGAAGATTACATGTAGGGATGTATCTGGAACGCAGGTCAGAGACGTAGGGAGGGGACAGATTGTGGACAGCCTTAAAGATAGCTGTTAATATTTTAAACTGAATTCGCTGTGCAATAGGGAGTGGGTGAAGAGATTGACAGAGGGAGGCGGCAGAGGAGAAACAAGGGTAGAGGTGGATTAATCAGGCAGCAGAGTTGACAATTAAGAGTTGTAAGGGTTCTAGATGGGAGAGCGCAGAGGAGGATGTTGCAGTAATCCAGGCAGGAGATAAATAGCATTTTAGCTAACTCAGGGTTGAGGAAGGTGGGAATACGACAGATGTAGAGTTGAAAGTGGCAGGTGGTGGTAAGAGTTTGGGTGTGTAGCTTGAAGGACAGGGCAGAATCAAATGTTATCCAAAGGAAGTGGACCTGTGAGACTGGAAAAAGCTTTGTGTTATTAACTGTAATGCATAGGTCTGCTAGGGGGCTGAGTGACATGGAGAAAAGATGATGAATTAAGTTTTCTACGTGTTGAGTTTTAAGAAGCAGGAGGAGAAGAATGGGGATATAACTGATAGACATGCTGAGATTCTGCATAGCAGGGAAGTTACATCTGGGCCAGAGAAATAGATTTTAGTGTCATCAGCATAGAGGTTTTATTGGAAGCCATGAGATTCTATGAGATGTCCTAGGCTGAATGTATAAATGGAGAAAGCCTTGCAGGACACCAATAAAAAGAGGGCATGATAAAGAGGTGGTGTACAAATAGGAATTCCTGAAGGTTCTGTTGGTGAGGTAAGAGGAGATCCAGGAGAAGGCCAGGTCTCATAGGAGGAGCAGAGAGTCATGACATTGAGCTTTGGCAGCCAGTAGATCATTTGCAACTTTGGTTAGAATGGTTTCAGTGAAGTGATTGGGTCTGAAGCGCATTGTAGTAGATCAAAAGGTCAGTAGGTATATGGAAAATAGTTGGATAAAGAGGGTCCAGATAGGGATTTTTGAGTATAGATCTGATGGTGACATGTTTAAAGAAAGAAGGGAAGACACTAGTGATTAGTAATAGGTTGAAAATGTGGGTTAGAGGAGGGATAACTATAGTGGTTAGGTTAGTGATGAGGTGGCATGGGAATGGGTCAAGGCAGGGGTGTAGCTATAGAGGGTGCAGAGGTAGCAGTCGCTACCGGGCCCAGGTGCCTGAGGGGGCCCCAAAGACCCTTGTGTCGCGTGAGATGACACTGGTATTATAGAAAGTGCATGTTGGTCAAGTTACTCCTCTTGCTGGCGGGAAGAGGTTTGGTCATGAATTTGGCATGGCGGATAGGGAGGAGGGTGGGGATGTCGTTTCAATTTTTGCCTCAGGCAGCACAAAGGCTATGTGATCCCCTGCCACTGAGAGAAGAGGGGCCCAAGCTGAACTCTTGCACCAGGGCCCATGAGCCTTTAGCTATGCCTCTGGGTCAAGGGCACACGTGGTGAGGTGTGATTTGGAGAGTAAACTGGAAAGATTTTCCTATGTGATGGTGGTAAATTGGGTTATGTAGGAAGAGCACTGAGTCTTTGCGCTGAGGGTAGTGGGGGTTGTTGGTTGAAGCTTTCAGACTGGAATTTACCCATGGCAAATTCAGTTGATTGGACATGGTTTGGAAAGACACACTCTGTATAAGATCTCACAGCTGACAATGCATATCAAAGCAAAAAAAAACAAGCCATGAGGAGGGAAGAACTACCTGTAGAGATCAGAGACATGATTGTGTGGAGGGACAGATCTGGAAAAGGGCACAAAAAAGTCTACTCTGCTGAAAGTTCCCAAGAGCACATTGGCCCCTATAATTCAAACAGAAGAACTTTGGAACAACCAATACTCCTCCTAGAGAAGCCAATTATTACTCTGGCTGAGCGTCAAAAATCCTGTGTGCAGATGGGTTAATCTTCCAGAAGGTCAACCATCACTGCAGCATTCTACCAATCTGTGCTGTATGACAAAGTTGACAAAATAGCCTTTCTTCAGTAATAAACACAAGAAAGTTTGCAAAAAGAACCTAAATGACTCCCAGACTGTGAGAAACAAGATTCTCTTGTCTAATGAAACCAAGATTGAACTTTTTAGCTTCAATTTTAATCATCATGTCTGGAGGAAACCAGGAACTGCCCAATACTGTCTCTACAATGAAGCATGGTGGCGGCAGCATCATGTTGTTGGGTTGTTTTTAAGCTGCTGGGGTAGGGACACTGGTCAGAGTCAGGGGACAGTTGAATGGAGTATAGAGATATTAATAAAAACCTGATCTAGAGTGCTCTGAACCTTACACTGGGCCAAAGGTTTACCTTCCAACAAGACGATGACCCTAAGCACACAGCTAAGACAACACAGGCATGACTTAGGGACAACTCTGCGAATGTTCTTGAGTGGCCCAGCAAGATCCCTGACTTCAATCTAATCAAACATCTCTGGAGAGACCTGAAAATGGCTGTGCACCGACAGTCTGTATCCAATCTGACAGAGCTTGAGAGGATCTGCAAAGACAAATGGCAGAAAATCCCCAATTACTTTCTTATCGGCGGCAGGGAGAGATGAGCGCTTCCATTTTGGAAGCGCTCATCTCTATATTCATCTGTATCGCCGTCCTTAGGACGGCGATACAGATGGATAATGCGGGGCAAGGGAGGGAGAGGCGTCTCCCTTCCCCGTTCCTCTGATAGGCTGCGATGCGGGCCGGAAGAGGCCTGCATCGCGTCGCTGACAGAGGCAAGGAGGTAAGTATAAGTGTTAATTTTTTTCATTTAAGCTGGCACACAGTGGGGGCACTATGGGGGAGGAGCACTATGGGGGCCACTATGGAGGGCACTATGGAGGAGGAGCACTATGAGGGCACTATGGAGGAGGAGCACAATGGGGGCACTATGGAGGGCACTATGGAGGAGGAGCACAATGGGGGCACTATGGAGGGGAGCACAATGGGGGCACTATGGAGGAGGAACACTATGGGGGCCACTATGGAGGAGGAGCACTATGAGGGCACAATGGGGGCACTATGGAGGAGGAGCACTATGAGGGCACTATGGAGGAGGAGCACAATGGGGGCACTATGGAGGAGGAGCACAATGGGGGCACTATGGAGGAGGAGCACAATGGGGGCACTATCGAGGAGGAGCACAATGGGGGCACTATGGGAGGCCACTATGTAGGAGCAGCACTATGGGGGCACTATGGAGGGCACTAAGGAGGAGGAGCACAATGGGGGCACTATGGAGGAGGAGCACAATGGGGGCACTATGAAGGAGCACTATGGGGGCACTATCTAGGAGGAGCACTATGGGGGGCCCAATATATATATATATAAATATATATATATATATACTGGCACTATGGGGGCCCTATCATATATACTGGCTCACATGGGGGGCACTAGGGAGAAGGAGGGGAGAGGAGCACTATTGGGGTCATTGTATAGGGGCACTAAGAGGGTTTTTTGGGCACATAGTAGGGGGCATTGGCACACATTATGAGGGCACTATGGGGACATTGGCTGGCCCGGGGCACTAATTATTTCTATTGTTGGGACTTTGTGGAGCACTATTACGGTGGGGGGCACAGTATAAGGTTAGCACAGTTATTTTTGGGGAACATTTTGGTTATAATTTAGTGTCAGGGACACTATTTCCTGGGTGCAGTTATTTTTTAGGGCACTGTGTGCCAATAATTACTGAAGGCGGTAGTATTTGCAGGGGGACTGTTTCTGCAGTATAGTTTTGGGGAGCACAGCGGGCACAGTATTGGGGGTGGCAGGATGGGGAGTTCAAGAAGGTGGGAGAATGATGGAAAAGTAGGAAACTAAGATGTCTATTTGTCAAACTCCACAAAGAGAAGAGATGGCTGGAAGAAATCATCATGGCTGTCTGAAAGGAGAAGATGAGGAAAGAGAATATCTACATCTAAGAAGACGTCACTGGCTGTAAGAGGTATGTGGACCTGTATTAGGCTACTTTCACATGTGAGTTAGTGATTCTGGCAGGCTGGTCCAGCAGAGAACAGTCTTCTGGAATTCACCGGCTCCGGCACTGCTGGATGCAGAATGTCCGTCGGCCCCATCAACTATAATGGGGTCAGGTAGAGATGCGGCCACAATCTGGCAAAAATGCCGAGAATCAGCGGGACACAAACTGCTGCATGCCTGAGTTTGTGTCCGGCCAATTTCTTGCATTCTCTGCCAAATCAGGTGGCTGGAGCGTAGTGCTGCATGTGTGAAAGTAGTCTTACCCTGTGTGTTTTGTATTGCTGTATGTAATGTTAGGACACCTTAGGTTAGGTTGAGAATTTGGTTTGGGAAAGGCGGGAGGGAGGGGGCACAGACACATTCCTTGCACAGGGGCCCTCTGCTGTCTGTGTCCGCCCCTGCTACTACAGTGCCAGATAATCCTCCTGTGTGTCCAGACTCCAGCCTCTGACAAGATGATGGGTCCTGAAAGTTCTGTGCAGAGGCGTAGCAATAGGGGAAGCAGGGGAAGCAGCTGCTTTGGGGCCCAGACCCACAAGGGGCCCCCTTAGGAGGGAGACTAATTGATTTTTTTGTCAGGGCCCCCCTCAACAGTATTATACAATGACATTATATACAGTGACACTATAGGAAACGGACGGAGCAGCTGTCAGGCCTTGTCTGGGAGAGCTCAATCTTGACTAGTCACAAGAGTGAGGGTTGCATGTGAGTTGTGGGTTGCGAAGAAGTTTCTGGGGGGGCCCGTTCAAAAATTTGCTGTGGGGCCCAGTTAGTTGTAGTTACGCCACTGGTTCTGTGTGTGTACAGTACAAGGTGCCTGATATGAAGGTGACAGGAAATGCCATTACTAGATCTACCATGTGGTACCGTATATTTTTCTTTATACCCTAGATATTACTGTTCAGGTGGAGCTGAAACATCAACTCCAACTGATGGTCTTTACGGAGGCCTTTGTCCACCAGGACACTTCTGCCTTTCTGGATCATCTGTTCCTCTCTTGTGTCTTCCTGGCACTCACACTGCACAGACTGGAGCTACTGAATGTGACGTGTGTCCTGCTGGTAAATATTGTATTCCTGGAATGAGCCCCCAGCTATGTCCTAGAGGTAAATACACAATCTACTTCTATACTTAGCAGATATATTTTGGGCACTTTATCTTCACATCATTTACACTTCATATATAGAAATAATGGGGGTCATTTATCATTTAAGGTTGTTTTTATGTCAGTTTTAAGTCTGGCTTTGTTTTGTGTGCCTGCACCAAATTTATGAAGTGGTGCACCTTAATAATATATGTGCCATGAGTGTAATCAGGGGCGTAGCTATAGGGGGTGCAGAGGTAGCAGTCGCTACCGGACCCAGGAGCCTGAGGGGGCCCAAAGACCCTTGTGCCACATAAGAAGACACACAGAGCACTGAGGGAAGGGGGGCCCAAGCTGAACTCTTGCAACAGGGACCATGAGGCTATAACTACGCCCCTGAGTGTAATGTTGTTTACACCTTTAGGGTTGCTTGGCATGGGTTGCGACTTTTTTGCAACTTTTGCAAAAGTTGCACATAGTAAATGATGCATAATGCACGTCTAATCTCACTTTTGGCTGTTAAACATAGACCACTGTGAAAAGTGGCGAGGATCACGAAATGTCGCAAAAATGTCACTGTTACCATGGAAATGTAGCTGTTGTCATGACAAGCGACCTTTTTACGCCACAAAACTGACATATCTGATTTCATAAATGACACTCAATGTGCATAAAAAGCTGAGTAACTTAGTAAACACATTCCATTACTTATCATGTACTGATCCTGTGTTACATCCTGTATTATACTCCAGAGCTACACTCACTATTCTGCTGGTGAAGTCACTGTGTACATACATTACATATCCAGTACTGATCCTGAGTTACATCCTGTATTATACTCCAGAGCTGCACTCATTATTCTGCTGGTGGAGTCAGTACATATGTACATACATTACTTATCTGTTAGAGGGGTGTCAGTCAATCTTGTTGACTGTTTCCAATAGAATTTTGAGTGCATTTGCGGAATACAGGTATAATTATAAAGTGGGATTAATATAAAATATGTAATGCAATACATTTATTTACGGTTAAACTGTACAATGGTAGTTAAAGATGGACAAGCCCTTTAAGTGCTAATATTTTTGTTCCTTTAGGATTTTATTGTCCACAGGGAACCAGTTTGGACTGGAAGCCGTGCCATCCTGGAACATACAGCTCAGAACTGGGACTGGAGACAGCTGCTGGCTGCCGAGTGTGTGATGGAGGCAAATACTGCATGTTTCATAACTCCACCAGTGTGACTGGAGACTGCTCAGAGGGATATTATTGTATGGCGGGTTCTCAGCAAGCAAATCCAGAAGAAGAAATTCCAGGTAGTCATTTCTTATGTGTCTTCACTGAGGAGGAGTATTGTACACAGGTTATAATAAATCACTGGTACAGATAATGATACCTTTCCATGCATGTGGAAATATTTTACCATGTTCCCAGTCAGATTGTTGGGGTAGTCTAATAAGGCAAAATTCAGTGTGACCCAGTCCCATTGATGAACTGTTTCTGTAACTCCTACAGGCCTCAATGAACAGAACTTCTCACCTTTTCATTAAAGTGGTTCTCTAAGATTTTAATATTTATAGCTTATCCTCAGGATAGGTCATCAGTATCCGACCATCTCCCAGCACCCTCAATGATCAGCTGTGGCACACAGGTGGGTGCAGTGGCCTTTTCGTAGGCCAATTACGTCACAGTCATTGGTCACACGGCCTTGACACAGTTCTGGTTCACTATTGTGAATCTGAGTGAATCACTATTCAGTTGACAATGCTGTGCTTGGTAAGTTACATGGATGTCATGGTGCTCATTAGAGTACCACAGCCTCTTCAAATAGCTGATTGGTGGGGGGGCTCTGGTGTTGGAGCCCTGCTGATCGAATATCGATGACCTATCCTGAGGATCATCAATATCAAAATCTCAGAGGCCCCTTTAAGTCTCTGATTTTTTTATATATCTATTTGTATTTGTGTATATATATATATATATATATATATATATATATATATATATATTTCTTATACATATTTAAAGAGGCTCTGTCACCGCGCCGTCACTTCCGGGTTCAGCGAAGTGACGGCGCGTGCGCACAAGGATGGACTGCGCAGGCGCGGGATCTCAGCGCTAGGCCAAACGGGCCTCGGGCCTGGGGGGAGCGGTGAAGAAGCGGTGCTCAGGAGGAAAGAGCCCGCCCCCCGGTGCTCCGAAGGCTCATTAGCATAATGTTTTAACTTCGTTTTTCAGCACAACCGCTGCGCTATACTCTGCAATAAAGGTATGTGAGAAATGTACAAGTTAAGGGGTTTTAACCTATGTATTAAAATACATAGGTTAAAACCTGGTGACAGAGCCTCTTTAACATTCCTATCTTATGTTGTTAGGATTGGCAGGTCCTTGTCCACCTGGTCACTTCTGTCCTCGGGGCAGTGTGCTTCCTACTCCTTGTCCACCTGGCACCTTCAGCTCAAGAGTAAAGCTACACTCAGAGGTAGGAAATTAATAATATGCTCATTATATCCCATGTGCAGCAAGCCACTGAAGAGGATGGGAGTGGTAGTGGCCCTGATGTAGTGTGGTTGTAGTATCATGGTGTCCTACCTCAGGTCGTTGCTCCCTGGGGTTTGATGCAGTGGGAAAAGGTTATTGTGAAAGGAACCAGGCAGAGGTAGATGAACAAATAACGTCTTTCTTTACTGAGTGAAAAAACTAATGGTAGCGCATTCATCAGCTGTTTATACAGAGTTCAATCTCCTTCCAGATGAGGTGGTCTGGTTGCTGGCAATGCAGCAAAGATGACACTTAGAAACTTGCTAGCTGACACTCTCTTTCTGATTTCCTTTCCCTATGGCTTTGCTCTGGCACCTGTAGCTATAGGTGTCCACTGTATGATGCGGGCTTCTAGGTATGCCTGTCTTGAACTCTTGTGATGGTGTATGATAGTCTTGATAGCTTGCTGATTGATCACTCTGCTGACTCTAATACATCATAGTTTGCAATTCCTCTGTAGACTTAGACCCTGCAGTTCCCCTTGGGCAATTATGTCCTCTCTGTGGTCCACCAGGCATGGAGGAGCAGGAGAAAGATCTTATGCTCCCTCATTCCTCACTCTACATTCTTAGACTTACTCTCCCTAGCTCGGTCTCACCCTTGGCAGGAAGTCGGATCAGCCCACTCCTACTAGTGATGGGTCGTTCGGGACTGAGTCGGCTCTTTGTGCCGGCTCTTTCAGGTGAACTACAAGATCCGGCTCTCGGCTGTGAGCCGAATGAGTGAGCCGGAAGTTGCAGGTAAATTCCTCAGCTCCCATGTATCAAAGTAGAAGCCGACTTTGATAACCAACACCACTCAATCACACTCACTGCAGCCATATAGGGCAGGATCAGGATGCTTACATTCAGGACAATGTACCCGGACCCCCATCCTGTTAAGACTCCGCCCCCTAGTGACGTCAGTGCCGGGTCACATGACAAACACACTGACCCATGCGCTGCTAGTGCCGCCGTTAGGGAGACCTGGGAGAGAGCGAACCGCAATACCGCATGCCTTGGAGACTGGAGTGCTTTACTGTGAACACTCGCCCAGCCAGTAAGTTTGGTGCCAATAATGGACTTCTGCTTGGACACTACAATCATATAAAATAAGAAAAATAATAGGCAATTTGGAGGTGGAGTGCAGAGAAAATAAGAGTGGAGAGAATATAATATAGTAATGTGAAGCCAGCAGGTGAGGATCTGGTGAAGCATATGGCAGCAAAAGAAGGCTGCACAATACTGCATAGCTGAGAAGGCGATGTGCATTATACTATATATATATATATATATATATATATATATATATATATTAAAAAAAAAAGTGCCATATAATTAAAAGGGTTGTATCATCTCAAACAATGGGGGTCACCTCTGGCACCCGTCACCCGCACCCATCTCATAAACGGAGCCTTGAAAGTCACGGAGGGCGCACCGCACTTGCGTGGCCACCGTACACATTCATTTCTATGGGACTGACGTAAAAAGCCAAGCCAGCGCTCAGCTATTTTCGGCAGCCCATTAAAATGAATGGAGGGCGGCCTCATATGCGCTGTGCGCCCTCCATGACTTTCAAGACTGCGTTCAAGACTGTTTGTAGTCTTACATTAGATGAAAACCCTCTACAGCCACTAACCCAGACCATCTAGACACTCCCCAGCATTGTATTAGCTCAATATATATGAAGAGCCATTTGAGAGCCAAAAGAGCCGGCTCTTTTCAGTGAGCTGAGCCAAAAGAGCCAGATCACTCAAAAGAGCCGAAATTCCCATCACTAACTCCTACTAAGAGGGGAGGAATGGAATGGTAAGTTCCATTCCTGTTACCAAACATTGCCAGTCGTACGCCATCTGCTGGTGAACAAGGTGTATAGCGTGTTATTACATTCACATTGTGTTTACTACACATATCACACTAACTATAACAGGAAAGGCTGTATTATTCTTAATAAGGAACCCAGAACGGAATTGTAAAATAAGCTAAAAGTTAAAAATGTTAGTGCTCATGCAGAAGTTATAAGTGTCTCTCCTGGATGATACCCCACTCTCACATGTATTTTCTATGTAATATATTTGTTATGCTCTGAAACATTATATCTCTGTCTGTTGTCATAGGCTGAATGTTCACCATGTATTGCCGGACATTACTGCAACTCTCCTGGCCTTCTGCTCCCTGCTGGACCATGTTCTGAGGGTTTCTATTGTACCTTATCTTCTCTATCTCCTCAACTCTTTTCAGTTAGTTCTATGGGAGGTCCATGCCCCACAGGTAAAGGTTTAAAGAAAACCTGCACATAACATGTAGATTTAGATGGATCTATAAACATACATTTATCTTTACTATACTGCATATTGTATTTCAGGACATTTCTGTCGTGTTGGCTCCTCTGCACCTCAACCCTGTCCTCCTGGGACATTTAACCCCATGGAAAGGCAAAGTGTTTGCCAACCTTGCACAGAAGGGTAAGGATCCGTCTTACTATGCACAGCCCAGACTTTGGTGTTTATTCATGTGTTTGTGTGTGTAACGACCCTATTACACTGGCAGATACTTGCTAAGATCATTGCTAAAAGGCGTTTGTAGTCACACTCTTTAGCGATGGTCTGGCAGTGTAATACTGCCGCTGATTACCCGATGAATGAGCAAATAAACTCAAACAATGATTCTGCATGGGGACGAGCGATGGCATTAGCGATTGCTTGTCCCCATACTGAGGAAGAGATCGATGCATGTAATAGCAGTGTCTCCTCTGCTACCGATCAGGTGACTGCTTGGAAGGAACGCTGCAGGTGTAATAGGACCTTAAGTGTGGCTGCTTATCTAAGTAATTAATGGTCTGTCTACTGTAGGTTCTTTTGCTTCAATAGCACTTCATCTCTGGAAGGAAAAGAGTGTCCTCCCGGGTTCTACTGTCCTGGAGGGACATTCTCTCCTGAGCAATTCCCATGTCCCAGAGGCACATACAATCCACAGAGAAGAAGCCACTGCTTGGAGGACTGCTTGCCATGTGACCCAGGTAACTTTCATTGAACCATAAAGCTGACTCAATAAACACTTTGCTATACAAAAGAATAAAGAGAAGCAGTATGCAGTACAGTATTCAGTGGCAAATACAGGAACTAGGAATAAATTTATGAATACTTATATTAGAAAGTATTACTATATTTTATTCCTACTTCATTCCTTAAAATTAAAGGGGTTGTCTCATCTCAGTAAATTGTATTTATCATGTATATAAAGTTAATACAAGGCACTTACTGATGTACTGTATTGTGATTGTCTACATTGCCTCCTTTGCTGGCTTGATTTTTCCTAGGCCAGTGACGAAGCAATCATCTATATGACTATATGTTGACAATTGACTCCCCAATTATTCACAAAATTACTGTTTTTTATGTTGTTTGTTTTGTTTTTGTTTTTTTTGTTGTTTTTTTTTGTTTTGTAGGACATTACTGTGACACCCCTGGACAGTCACAAGTGTCTGGCCTTTGTTCTGCTGGATATTTCTGTACACATTCTGTGAACACTCCAACACCAAACCAAGGAATTCTGGGAGATGTGTGTCCTTCGGGCTATTATTGCCCAGCTGGATCTATTATTCCCAATCCTTGTCCTGCTGGTTCGTACAGTAATACCTCAGGAAACGTTAGACCTGAAGACTGTGTGCTCTGTGAACCAGGTAATATAAAATTGGCACTGTGTTTCTGGACGATCCTATATCTAAATATGTCCAACTGGTCTCATCTTCTTCATGGGTTTCAGGGTACTTCTGTGATAGACTTGGGCTAGCAACTCCAAGTGGCCCCTGTGATGAAGGCTACTACTGCACTGGAGCATCTGTGTCTCCTAATCCTCCTGAGGTACTGTAATGTGTTGAAAAAGTTGTAATATTGCTTCATGGTCCATTTTTTTTCTAAAACAATAGAGATCTCTATAATGGAGGTTTATAATGCATTCTTTCCATTAGGTGACGGTCAGTGGTGGCCCATGCCCCGCTGGTCACTTCTGTCCACAGGGGAGCCATATACCACAAGCATGTCCTGCAGGGACTTTCTCACAATATTTAGGACAAGCGAGCTGTTCTGAGTGTCCAGAAGGTTTCTATTGTCCAGTACAGTCTACTAACATAACAATTTGCCCAGAAGGTAGGATTTTTATCTCGATCTGTGTATATTCTTCCAACATATATGTATATGTACATGCTCTGGCACAAAACAGTAATGGTTAGAAACAACGATGGAAGAGAAGTCATTACTAGTGTTGAGCGAGCACCTCTGTGCTCGTATGCTCGGGTGCTCTGGCCGAGCACTAGGGGTTGCTCGAGTGCTCGGCCGAGCACCCGAGCATAATGTTAGTCAATGGGACTAAACCAGGCACCCCCCGCTCGGAAGAGGGGAGGGTGTCTGGTTAATAGAAAAAGGTCAGAATCGCGA
Organism: Rhinella marina; assembly: GCA_900303285.1. Lineage (NCBI taxonomy): Eukaryota > Metazoa > Chordata > Amphibia > Anura > Bufonidae > Rhinella > Rhinella marina. The sequence goes on from ONZH01004358.1 coordinate 110,174, forward strand.
CTTCTCCTCTTTTACTCCTTTCACTCGTAAAAGTATGCTAATTAACAGAATTTGTACGCATTAGCGCACAATGCGTAGCATTAGCATACAAATTTGTACGCATTAGCGCACAATACGTAGCATTAGCATACAAATTCATACACATTATCGTACAATACGTAGCATTAGCATACAAATTTGTATGCATTAGCATACAATGCATAGCATTAGTGTACAAATCAACATTACAGTGAATGCCAGCACTCTCCCGCACGTTTATTCGCTGGGTAGCAGCGAACAAACGTGCGAGGAAGAGACTTGAGCACAGCGAGTTTGGCCAAGCATGCTCGCTCAAGACTAGTCAAACTATTTTAATATCATATATAGGTTATTACTGTCCAAGGAGAACAGAATTTGCAGAGCAGTACCGCTGCCCACAGGGTACGTTCAGTGGAAGTCAAGGAGCCACTGGCATTGGCACATGTTTACCGTGCCCACCAGGGATGTTCTGTTCAAGACTGGGGTTAGGAAGACCAGAAGGATTCTGTGCACCAGGATGGTTTTGCCCAGCAGGATCCGTGTCCGATAAACCCATCTACTTCCTAGAAACTCCAGGTAAATTGCGAATAGCTACACAGTACACGTTATGTGACCACTTAAAGGGTTTCCAGCTTTTTGGTCTTTTGTAACTTTCAAATTTAGCTTGCTTGAAAAACCAAAACATATTCACCTACTCCCATCCTGGATGTTCCATCTCCCTGGCTCTCTTCAGTGGTCTTTCGGTTTCCAGATGGGGTCACATGACCAAGCAGTCATCTGCCATTTGTGGATAAGTCGCCACAAAGTGTCATCATTGTTGCAGTGGTTCATGTAACCCTGACCAACCAGAAGTTTACAGGACGGGGGCCAGAAGGCCACTGAAGGGAGCTAAGGACAAAGAAAGCTGGAACGGAGCAGTAGGGAGCAGGTGAGTATGATTTTTTTTTCAGCTTCTACAGACAATTAAAAACATTTTTAAACAGAAGCTGGTCAATCCCTTCAGGACCAGGCAATTATCTTCCATTTATTACATTGTTCATTTTCCAAGATTCATTCTTGTTCGATTCATTGTTCATTTTCCATAACTTTTTTATTTTTCCATCAAAATACTCGTATGGGGAATGTTTTTTTTTTCTTTGTGACATGAATTATATTTTTAATGGAGTAAATATAATAACAGTGTTTCTAATGTTTTTTTGAGGGGGGGAAATGGAAAAAAGATTACAAATTGGTTTTAGTTATGTAATGGACCCACAAGAGCATGGATGTGTATCAGACCTGTGTCCATCATGTCACAAAGACTTATGAGGAAATGATGAGGTACTGTATCTTTACATGTACAGCACCATATGTATTTAAAGGCTAATTATTATTTTATTTCTTCTAGGACCTACGCTATCATCTAACCTTTCTAGATATAGGATGTGCCCAGCAGGAACATTTTGCCCCCAAGGTTCATCTTACCCCATTCCCTGCACTCCAGGTATCATTCTCTGTTTCTGTCCTTTCTTGTCTTATTAAACTTATAGGAACATAGATGGCTCCGTGTACTCTTACCTTTCTTATGTGTCATTCACAGTCAGTAATTTTAACGAGACCACCAGAGGTTTAAAACATATTTTAATATTTTTATGGAAATTTTAATTGATTATTCACTACAAATTTTAGACATTAATTTACAACTCTGTTACATTATTATTTATACGCTTATACAACCCCAGATTTTCTTTCTGCTCTCGCATAAAATGTATTTATACATGATTTATAGAAATGTCCTTGAAAACTGTAGCTTTTGAAGAAGCAAGGCTATGAAACCTGTGTAAGAGAAAAACTGTATTTGTTGCCCATATCAACCAATTACAGCGCAGCTTTCATTTTTCAAGAACAGAATATGAAATGAACGGAGTGCTATGATTGGTTGCTATGGGAAACAGAAGGTTTCTCTTTTACACAAGTTTCTAAATCACCACTGTGCATAGTGAAAGAGCTCTGGTGTTCTTATATTGTGATACTTTGCATACTTGTAAAAACGTGTAAGCCGGTCTCATAAATGGCTCCCAGGAGATGCCAATCGAAAAAAGTGATCTGCCATAGTTGCTTTGAGAAATGCAGAGCATAATCTTCCAGAAATTGCTGGCCTGGAGAAAGTTTCTCTTGGTGGCACGCAGTATACCCTCAAGAGATACGATAAGTACAAAAGTGTGTACATGATCAGCCACAACCTCAAGTAACCACAAAACAGGAGGACACATTTATCACACTGTGTTCCAAACGAAACAAGTTTAACCACTTCTAGACTGGGCCATTTTTTTTTAAATCACCTTTGGGAGTTCCTAAAAGAGAAGTGGGCTTCAGTGATAGATTGACCGACAGAATGTCCTGAGTTTGCACTACTGTGATCTCGTGATTCATTTGTGAACAATGTTCATGAGATATTCATCCCAAACTAACTTTTGTTCATTTCCAAAAAAAATTTGATAATTTGGGTGATGTATTGAAATTAATCAGCAGTCATGTACTGTATATGTATCTACTGTATCTTTATAACCGAAAACTTTATGTTCAGTTATGTAAATAATTGTTGCTCCTTTTTCCGTTTGCCAAACAAAAAGTCCAGTTGAACTCCATTGGGACCATCTGGACAGGTGTGCTTGAGATGAGCAAGTTATGAGTCAAAATCACCTTTGGGAGTTCCTAAAAGAGAAGTGGGCTTCAGTCAGGGCTTCAGAGATAGATAGATTGACCGACAGAATGTCCTGAGTTTGCACTACTGTGATCTCGTGATTCATTTGTGAACAATGTTCATGAGATATTCATCCCAAACTAACTTTTGTTCATTTCCAAAAAAAAATTGATAATTTGGGTGATGTATAGAAATTAATCAGCAGCCATGTACTGTATATGTATCTACTGTATCTTTATAAAATATTGAGTAACTGAAAATCCACCTTGTATTTGCCCTAAACTATACCCTGTATTTACATTTTCGCAGTTTGTTTTTTCTTTTTTCAATGACAGTATAATTTATTACAGGCACTTTCTAACTGATTAGTTAATCTCCAATTATGGTACAGTATCTGGTGTAAAGGATATACTTCTCAGGATGCATGTCACTGTAGCAAACACAGAACACTCAATGAGTTCTGGGTAATTTTGGTTGTGCACTCTGCAGAATTGGGACTGTAGTTCAGGACTGTCGTACAAACTAAAGGCGCATTTACACGTGCCGAGCAGCAGGAGATTGGCAGGAGGGAAGCATTCCTTCCTGACAGTCGGCTGCTCGCTCAGTGGAGGTGAAGTGCTGGATTTATATGAAGCGATTACCTCCACAGTATGAGGATAAGAGGTCGTTATTGTGATCGCTTCATTTCCTCATACAGAATTATTGTTTCTGGGCAGCAGATCAATTTTAAACAGCACAATCTGCTGCCTTGAAATGATAATTTAGGTTCCTGCATAAATGACAGGATCACCTGATGTACAAGTGTTTTGCTCTTTCATCGGGTGATCTGCTGCACCTTCAGACAGGCAGATTGTTGGGTACGAGCGTTCGTAGGAACATTCGTTCCCAGGGGCAGATGTGGCCTGATGCCTAGAGGGCCGTCTGGGCCTTCCTCACAGCTGGCCAGTGGAAGTTTTTGGGGATGTATTTTGTGCTGTAGGCAGTATTTTATGATGGACTGTGGTATTTGGCTCTGTTGGGGTTGTATAATGCCACAATATCGTATTGCTGGCCCTGCCTTCCATCAGTTTGGGCTCAACTACAAAACGTAACCACTTTTAGTATTTTTTCCAGGGCCACTTTAAGTTCCCAGTCCTCCCCCTGGTCAAGGTTTGAACTTATAACACTGAGATGTGATGTTACAAATTGTGGTAGCCAGAGCATTGCCTCACATCTATCTCCAAGCAGATGAGCCTCAGTTCAGTAAACCTCTGGTGAAATGTTATTGTGTTTATGTTGTGATAATTTCTTATTTCCGACTTTATTTTCAATGTCCACATCACACACTGATTAACAGACATTATGTGATTCTAGATTATTCTCTTGAATATCTTTACAGGGAAATACTGTGCATCACCTGAGCAAGACTCTGAGACTGGTTCCTGTGACCCTGGGTTTTATTGTTCAGCGGGTTCCTACCTCCCGAATCCGAGAGATGGGGAAATGGGTGACATCTGCCCTCCTGGACACTACTGTGTTGAAGGAAGTTCATCACCTTCCCCATGTCCACCAGGTGAGGAATACTTCCTTCCCGACAATTGCCTGCTGTATCCTTCCGTCTAAAGGGACCTCTATATCCTCTATTATATTCGAGAGTTGCATTTTCCAGGCTTCAGAGCTAACATCTACTGGCATCCCTTGCTGCTTTAGTGTCTGCACAGATGCTATTCCATAGAAATTGGCCCATTACAGTATAGAACCTCATTTTAGCCATTAGGGGGTGTTTGACAGCGTTAACACAAAATAAAACAGGGTTGACACTAGATAAATATTGCAATGTATTTTCAACTTTCTATATAACTTTTATCAATATATTAAATTGATTTTCTCATCCTATAAAGTGATGGCACTAATAACGCCCCCACTGATCCACCAAACATAAATTGATGCAATATCCTATGTCATCACTTTGTAGGATGGGAATACTCCTTTAATTGTTAAACGGTGCTAGAAAGTGTATTTATCATGGAAACAAACAGTATATAATAGGAATGAATGGATAGTGATAGAGCAGTAAGTGTAATATCTTTTCGGCACAGTTATTATATCTTCTTAATTAGGATGACATTTTCTCGGTGATAGCCCAGGGTTCATTATGTCTGTATGCCCTGCAAGTGTTGATCATGATGATAATGCCGGTACTATGCACACAGGTACCTTTTTGCCTATTTCTGGTGCCCGGTCTCCTCAGGACTGTTTGTGGTGCCCAGCTGGATTTTTCTGCTCTCGCTGGGCTGGTGCTGTCCCTGAAGCTGAATGCATTGCTGGTTGGTACTGTCCCCCAGGGACGATATATCCACAGAGTCCAGGTAATATATTACTTCTGTGTTATAGCACACTCATCTTTAGTACTTGTGTAAAACATGAAGATATTTCTTATCCTGTAAACCCCAAATAATATTTCTAAAAGATGAGACTTTATTAGTGTTTGTCCTACAGATATGTTTCTATAGACTCCTCACATTGCAGGTGTAGGACTTGTGATCTCCAGAGTATATGCCATAGCTATAGGGGGTGCAGAGGTAGCAGTCGCTACCGGGCCCAGGAGCCTGAGGGGGCCCAAAGACCCTTCTGCTGCATAAGAAGACAGCGGTATTATAGTGCATGCTGGTCAAGTTACACCTCTGGTTGAAGGGAAGGGGTTAGGTCAAGAATTTGGCATGGAGGGTGCCATTTGATTTTTTGCCTTAGGCAGGTCTAAGGCAATGTGCTTCCCTGCCCCTGGCCACAAAGCACTGAGGCAAGGGGGGCCCAAACTGAACTCTTGCACCAGGGCCCATGAGCCTTTAGCTACGCCCCTGCATATACTGTATGATTTACAGACATACCATATACTGTATATTTAACTGTGCTTTCAGGCCTTATCTAATTCTTTTCGCCGTGACACCAAATTTGAAGAATGTGCTCTAAATGTCAGATTGAATCATATTTTTAAAAATGTTGTCACTAATTCCTAATGTTATCTTCTAATATCTTTCTTTCAGAACATATTTGTCCCATTGGTCATCACTGCCCTCCTGGAAGCTTCGAGCCTAGAGCCTGTCCCATGGGCAAATTTCAGGATAAGATTGCCCAGAGTCAGTGTGAGGTCTGCCCTGCAGGAAAGTAAGCGTTTTCAGTAATTGTCTAGTTTCTACAGGTCTGGAGTTCTCACCCACTAGTCAAAGTCCAGAGGCGGACTGGCCCTGGAAAAAATACTAAAAGTGGTCCCATTTTGTAGTCGGGTCCAAATTGATGGAAGGCAGGGCCAGAAATACCATATTGCAGCATATTATACCACCCCAACAGAGCCATATACCACACTGCATCACAAAATACATCCCCAAAAACTTCCACTGGCTGGTCGTGAGGAGGGTTCAGGCAGACCCCTGGGCATGGGCCCACTGGGAAATTTCCCTGTAAGGTCTATGGCCAATCTGCCCCGTCAAAGCCCTTTTTCTAAGCGCACATATTTAAGCTGCAGCTTGTTTAACCTCACAGCTAAACAACTTTTTATTATGAAGCCTTGAAAAGGTTTTTTTTGTTTATACTGTTGCTTATTGTTGCTTAAAAATCAGTTTTCTAGCCACAATTTCAGCAAGGAATTATTTTTAATGAGGAAGAATCAAAATGTACACATATATCTAAATGATATACTATATAAGTGCAATTACAGCTGTATTTTACTGTTTATAGGTTTTGTGGCCCATCAACACCAGCAGAAGTAACCCAGGAAATTATTCCGCCAATCTATTATGTTCCCAAGGAGTGCCCAGTAGGTTATTTTTGTGTTGAGGGAACAGAATATGGGCGGCAGCACCCCTGTCCACCTGGTACATTCAGCAATCAAACAGAGCTAATGTCCATAGAGGAATGCTCTCCTTGTCCAGGTGGCTGGTTCTGTGCACAACCAGGTACTAGTCTCCTGAATCCCAGCTTTAAGTTCCATAAGTCTTCTTTATACTGTAATACAGCTTTTAGAATTTACTCAGTTTCACAAAGTGAAGAATTTAAGAGGAATCTAATGCATATGTTGACAATTTAAATCCATTTCCCATTTCACCTATAGAATAAATCTATAGCCAAGTCACTACATTAGCTAAATCATTAGATTACTTATCGTTTTCTGCTTTTAAGTTACAGACAGTATTATACTTCAGAGCTGTACTCACTATTCTGATGGTGGACTAGCTGTTAACATACATTATGTATGCTGTTCTGATCCTGATTTACAGTCTGTATTATACTCCAGAGCTGCATTCACGATTCTGCAGGTAGAGTCACTGTGTACATATATTACATATCCTGTATTGATCCTGAGTTCTATCCTGTATTATACTCCAGAGCTGCACTAACTATCCTGTGGTGGAGTCACTGTGTACATACATTACTTATCCTGTACTGATCCTGAGTTACATCCTGTATTATATTCCAGAGCTACATTACTAGTTTTTTTCACCTTCAGAGCAAAACTTTTCCAATTTTTTTCCTTTTCTCTTATGATTGTCAATGGGATGTGACATTGTTATAGCTCACTCTGTACATTCATCTGATATAGGACAAACTTTCTACCACCCTGCATTATTGGAGCCTAGGTAAAGTGTTAGGGCTTGTTGAGCGTTTCCAGTCAGCAGAAACGTGAATGCAGCTCTATATAGGTTGATATTACTTACCCTTTTTAGGCAGTTTTGTAGCATCCTTCCCTCTTCTGCATAGAATGAAATTTAATGGAAAGAGCAGGGAAAGAAAATGCAGAAATAAGAGAGGTAAACTACTGGTAATTCAGCAGAGACTATTGTTTTCAATTCTGTACTAGCAGGATTTTTGGACCTGGCCTGTGTACAAGTATCTCACCTTGGTTTATGTTTATAGGTCTCTCATCCCCTTCAGAGAAATGCTTACAGGGATATTACTGCACATTGAATGCTCAGCTTCCGAATCCTGCAGATGGTGTTAGTGGGGGTCTGTGTCCTGCAGGGTATTACTGTCCTCTTGGGAGCAGAGGTCCTCTGCCCTGTCCTCCAGGCACCTTTCAACCACACGTAGGAATGTCTTCTCTTGAGTCTTGTTTGCCTTGCCCTGCTGGAAAGTTTTGTAGAGGAATAGCTTTATCACATATCTCAGGTTGGTGCCTGTTTCTGAAACACAGCTATCTCTTATATGGCGGGCACAGTTTGGGATAAAGATGAACTGAGTCTTTTACTTCTTTTAGGGAATTGCTCTGAAGGATTTTACTGTGTGTTGGGAGCTGCCTTGGACACCCCCATGGATGGTGTAACAGGGTCCCACTGTCCGAAGGGTCACTCCTGTCCATCCGGATCATCAGCTCCTCTACCTTGTATTCAAGGTATGTCCCCATGTAAATTATGTATAACTTGCTATAAAATATTAAATACATGTTTATTATCTACATTATCTACATTTTATTTGTGTGTATATATATATATACTGTATATATATAGGATTTTTTCAAGATCTGGAGAGACAGTCCAGCTGCAAAGTGTGTCCTCCAGGATTCTATTGCAACACATCAGAGTATGGTGGAGTTGTCAATCCTCAGCCATGCCTTGCTGGTTACGTCTGTCCAAGAGGAAGTCAGTCTGGAGCAGAACAGAGATGCCCCCGTGGTACCTACAGCTCAAGTGGACAACTGACAGCTCAAGGTTTGTACTGTTGTTATACTGTTATATAGAAATGTAATGACAAATGTATATAGAACTGCTGTACTTGTACCATATGAGCCTTTTTCTTCTCTATTTTAATCTGCAGCAGAGTGCAGGTCTTGTCCTTCTGGTCACTACTGTGCAGATGAGGGTCTTACAGAACCAACTGGGCGCTGCCTGCCTGGTTACTGGTGCATTGCAAGAGCAGAGTCTTCAAACCCAACTGATGGTGTGACAGGGAATATATGTCCAGCAGGAAAGTTCTGTGAGAATGGAGATATTTCAGGTATGTCTATCTATCTGTCTATCTATCTATCTATCTATCTATCTATCTATCTATCTATCTACTGTATCTATCTACTGTATCTATCTATCTATCTATCTATCTATCTATCTATCTATCTATCTATCTATCTATCTATCTCTATCTGATATCCATCTAATATCTAATTATCTATATTTTATCTTTCTGGTATCTATCTATCTATCTATCTATCTATCTATCTATCTATCTATTTATCTCTGTGTATCTAACGTGTCTAATCTCTTTCATTTTTTATATTTATCTTTTTTTTCTTTTTATTGATAAGGAAGTTAAATATTTGAAGAGCTTTGTGCTAGTTGGTCACAACCTTGAAAACCTGTGGCAGATGTGTGATATATCAGGACGTATTTACACTTTCCACTTATTATTATGCTGCAAATTCCGCAAAACTGCAACAAAACTGTGTGTGTTTTAGAGGGTAAGAGAAGCTGTTTGATCCCTGAAATCCTACCTCTCGCTGGTTCTTTTGATAGGAGACTGCAAGGCTGGATACTTCTGTGATGTTCTGTCATCCCATTCTGACCAAACAATTTGTCCCCCTGGATACTACTGCCCAGAAGGTACCCCCCTTCCGGTTCCATGTGACAGAGGGACCTTTGCTCCACTCAGCGGCAACAAGGCCCCTGATGACTGCCTACCATGTCCATCTGGACACTTCTGCAATGGCAAGTGACTCTTCAGAATTTTATTGGGGATATTTTTTTGCATAAACATTTGTGTTGTTTTTTTGTCATATTATCAGACTATAGAAGACAAAAATTATTATTTACTCAAACGCAATTCTGCCCCAGTTTTATTTGTTGAGTTTGAGTTTTGTTTTTACTGCATTCCCTACGCGGTAAAACTGACATGTCATCTTCATGATACCACATTTATATAGTTGTTCTATTGTTTTATTACTAAGAAATTTTGGAAAAAAAATTATTTTTTTTACAGGGGGATGTTTTTTAAAAAAATGATACCATATTGTGGTGTGTTTGACTTTTTGGGAACTTTTATTAAGTTTTTTTTATGGGAGGTGAAACCATGTTGATTTTCTTCCCTGTTATGGTATTTACCATACAGGATAACTATTTTTATATTTAAATAGCTTGGGTGTTTTGGGACATGGCAATACCTAGGATGAATATTTTTATATTGTTTATTTTTATTTTTAATATAGAGAAAGGGGATGATTTGAATTCTTGAATTTAATTTTTTTTTCTATTTTTAAACTTTTTTTGTTTAATTTTTTTAGATAATTATTTATATTTTTTATATAATTATTTTAAGTCCCCCTAGGGAACTTTAACATGCAATCATCAGGTTGCTTTTCCCATAGACTGCAATAAATTAATATTACAGCATATTGGAGAGCTGCAATGTTCCTATGACTGACTGACCTGTTGCATGTGCGCTTGGCAGCTAAAGACATCTGTGTTGGTCTCATGTTCTTATGTGACTGAATTGCTGAGAAAAATTATGTTTTAATATATGCAAATGAGTCGTCTGGCCCTGTAAATCAAAGTGAAGAGGGTGCAATAGTTGCAGAGAGAGCAGAACCTCTAGGTGCAATGGCAACACCTTTGTTGCTCCTAGAGGCTCATTTGCATATATTAAAACATCATTTTTCTCAGCAATGCGGACACATATGAACATGGAACCAACACAGATGCAATAGATCAGCCATTTTCATAGAAAAAAAATGTGCTGACAGATGCCCTTTAACTTATAGCAATAAAAGCTTGGAGATTAATGCTCATTATAGAGGCATGCAAATTGCAGTTCTTTATATCAGTGTCCAACCAAGCAATCAGAACCACTGGTGTGTACATTGTAGCATAGGCAAAACCTATCCGTAAGTACAGATCTAGTTATTCCAACTTACTTAGTAACCCTTACCAATGTATGGTATGGAAACTAAAGCTCTATGGAGTAAATTTTAGCTGTAGCTTTATATAATTGGCTTAAAGGGGTTTTCCGGGAGTTAACTACTGATGACCTATCCTCAGGATAGGTCATCGGTATCTGATCGGGACCCCCGCCGATCAGCTGTTTGAGAAGACACCGGCGCTCACTGGAGGTCTTCTCTGATCTCACCAAACACAGTGCCGTACATTGTACAGCGGCAATGTTTGGTATCGCTCTCAGCCACTCCTAGGCCACGTGACCGATGAACATGACGTCACTTGCCTAGGAAAAGCTGAGAGAAGGCCTTGGCGCTCGTGGGAGCACCGGCGCCTTCTCAAACAGCTGATCGGCGGGACTCCCACCGATCAGATACTGATGACCTATCCTGAGGATAGGTTATCAGTAGTAAACTCCCAGAAAACCCCTTTAAGATGAGTTGGACGGTTTACATTGCCATAGGGATGTGACTGATACATCCGTATGTTGTGCATTCAGATTACAATTAATTAGAAACATAGCCATTTGCTAATTGTTATAATTAATACTCTTTTAAGGCACCGGGAAAGCAGTTTGGCAAGGTCTTTGCTCTCCAGGATTTTACTGCCCTCCTGGTCAGATCTCCCCCCGTCCGTCTGCTCATCGCTGTCCAAGTGGGTTTTACTGTCCTGCAGGTTCAGCAGCACCAGCTCCCTGTGAAAGCGGAAGCTACCAGTCACTGGAAGGAAAAGAAGCCTGCAACATCTGTCCTACAGGATTTTACTGTGGATCTGGCAATGACAGTGAGCTGAAACTTTCTTTTTGTGATCTTTTCAGTTTTAAAAACATTTATTGAATGAAAACAATATAAACTGGAAGCAAAGCCAATCCAGTAGAAATGGTATTTATGTCCACAGGTAGAGTATACAAAAGCTTATATTACGTACAAAACTGAAAAATAAAAGCAAAAACGAGTCTTGGCTGTGCTGTAAAACATCATTATATGCATATCCAGAGACTGCGTGTTCAGTTTTAGGAAAGAGAATGAAGTGATAATAGTAAACAGAAATAGTTTGCAGTTAGGGGAGAAGCAGCTATTAACCCCTTAAGGACCCAGCCATTTTTCACCTTAAGGACCAGGCCATTTTTAGCAAATCTGACATGTCTCACTTTATGTGGTGATAACTTTAGAACGCTTTTACTTATCCAGGCCATTCTGAGATTGTTTTCTCGTCACATATTGTACTTCATGACAGTGGTAAATTTGAGTCAAAATATTTCATTCTTATTTATAAAAAAAATACCAAATTTACCAAAAATTTAGAAAAATTTCCAAATTTCCAAATGTCAATTTCTCTACTTTTAAAATACATAGTAATGCCTCCAAAAATAGTTATGACTTTACATTCCCCATGTGTCTACTTCAGGTTTGGATCACTTTGAAAATTACATTTTATTTTTTTGGGACGTTAGAAGGCTTAGAAATTTAGAAGCAAATCTTGAAATTTTTCACAAAATTTCCAAAACCCACTTTTTAAGGACCAGTTCAGGTTTGAAGTCACTTTGTGAGGCTTCCATCATAGAAACCACCCAAAAATGACCCCATTTTAGAAACTACACCCCTCAAGGTATTCAAAACTGATTTTACAAACGTTTTTAACCCTTTAGGTGTTCCACAAGAATTAAAGGAAAATGTAGCCAAAATTTCCGAATTTCACTTTTTTGACAGATTTTCCATATGAATCATTTTATTCTGAGAATAAAGCAGGGGTTAACTGCCAAACAAAACTCAGTAATTATTACCCTGATTCTGTAGTTTACAGAAATGCCCCATTTGTCATCGTAAACTGCTGTACAGGCACATGGCAGGGTGCAGAAGGAAAGGAACGCCAGGGCAGATTTCACTGGAAAAAGTTTAAGTTGCCATGTCACATTTGATGTACCCCTAGAGTAGGAAACTCCAAAAAACTGACCTCATTTTGGAAACTATGAGATAAGTTGGCAGTTTTGTTAGTGCTATTTTAGGGTACATATGATTTTTGGTAGCTCTATATTACACTTTTTGTGAGGCAAGGTAACAAAAACTAGCAGTTTTGGCATTGTTTTTATTTTTTGTTATTTACAACATTCATCTGACAGGTTAGATCGTGTGATATTTTTATAGAGCAGGTCGTTACGGACGCGGCAATATCTAATATGTATACTTTTTTTTATTTATTTAAGTTTTCCACAATATTTTTGAAGCACAAAAAAAAAATCACATTTTAGTGTCTCCATAGTCATAGAGCTGTAGTTTTTTTATTTTTTGGGCGATTGTCTCAGGTAGGGGCTAATTTTTTGTGGGATGAGATGACGATTAGATTGGTACTATTTTTGGGGGCATACGCTTTTTTGATCGCTTGGCATTACATTTTTTATGATGAAATGTGACAAAAAAATGGCTTTTTTTAGACAGTTTTTATTTTTTATTTTTTACAGTGTTCACCTGAGGGGAGAGATCGTGCTATATTTTTGTAGAGCAGGTTTTTACAGACGTGGCGATACCTAACATGTATACTTATTTTTATTTATTTAAGTTTTACACAATAATATCCTTTTTGAAACAAAAAAAATCACATTTTAGTGTCTCCATAGTCATAGAGCTGTAGTTTTTTTATTTTTGGGGCGATTGTTTCAGGTAGGGGCTAATTTTTTGTGGGATGAGATGACGATTAGATTGGTACTATTTTTGGGGGCATACGCTTTTTTGATCGCTTGGCATTACATTTTTTATGATGAAATGTGACAAAAAAATGGCTTTTTTTAGACAGTTTTTATTTTTTATTTTTTACAGTGTTCACCTGAGGGGAGAGATCGTGCTATATTTTTGTAGAGCAGGTTTTTACGGACGTGGCGATACCTAACATGTATACTTATTTTTATTTATTTAAGTTTTACACAATAATATCCTTTTTGAAACAAAAAAAATCATGTTTCAGTGTCTCCATAGTCAGAGAGCTGTAGTTTTTTTTATTTTTTTGGCGATTGTCTCAGGTAGGGGATCATTTTTTGCGGTATGAGATGACGATTAGATTGGCACTATTTTTGGGGGCATACACTTTTTTGATCGCTTGGTATTACATTTTTTATGATGAAATGTGACAAAAAATGGCTTTTTTTAGACAGTTTTTATTTTTTACAGTGTTCACCTGAGGGGAGAGATCGTGCTATATTTTTGTAGAGCAGGTTTTTACAGACGTGGCGATACCTAACATGTATACTTATTTTTATTTATTTAAGTTTTACACAATAATATCCTTTTTGAAACAAAAAAAAATTATGTTTCAGTGTCTCCATAGTCAGAGAGCTGTAGTTTTTTTATTTTTTGGGCGATTGTCTCAGGTAGGGGCTAATTTTTTGTGGGATGAGATGACGATTAGATTGGTACTATTTTTGGGGGCATACGCTTTTTTGATCGCTTGGTATTACATTTTTTATGATGAAATGTGACAAAAAATGGCTTTTTTTAGACAGTTTTTATTTTTTATTTTTTACAGTGTTCACCTGAGGGGAGAGATCGTGCTATATTTTTGTAGAGCAGGTTTTTACGGACGTGGCGATACCTAACATGTATACTTATTTTTATTTATTTAAGTTTTACACAATAATATCCTTTTTGAAACAAAAAAAATCATGTTTCAGTGTCTCCATAGTCAGAGAGCTGTAGTTTTTTTTATTTTTTTGGCGATTGTCTCAGGTAGGGGCTCATTTTTTGCGGAATGAGATGACAATTAGATTGGCACTATTTTTGGGGGCATACGCTTTTTTGATCGCTTGGTATTACAATTTTTGTGATGAAATGTGACAAAAAATGGCTTTTTTAGACAGTTTTTATTTTTGATTTTTTACAGTGTTCACCTGAGGGGAGAGATCATGCTATATTTTTGTAGAGCAGGTTTTTACGGACGTGGCGATACCTAACATGTATACTTATTTTTATTTATTTAAGTTTTACACAATAATATCCTTTTTGAAACAAAAAAAATCATGTTTCAGTGTCTCCATAGTCAGAGAGCTGTAGTTTTTTTTATTTTTTGGGTGATTGTCTCAGGTAGGGGCTCATTTTTTGCGGGATGAGATGACGATTAGATTGGTACTATTTTTGGGGGCATACGCTTTTTTGATCGCTTGGTATTACAATTTTTGTGATGAAATGTGACACAAAATGGCTTTTTTTAGACAGTTTTTATTTTTTATTTTTTACAGTGTTCACTTGAGGAGAGAGATCATGCTATATTTTTGTAGAGCAGGTTTTTACGGACGTGGCGATACCTAACATGTATACTTATTTTTATTTTTTAAGTTTTATACAATAATACCATTTTTGAAACAAAGAAAAATCATGTTTTAGGGTCACCATAGTCAGAGAGCTGTAGTTTTTTTATTTTTTGGGCGATTGTCTCGGGTAGGGGCTCATTTTTTGCGGGATGAGATGACGGTTAGATTGGTACTATTTTTGGGGGTATACACTTTTTTGATCGCATGGTATTACATTTTATTACATGTGATGAAATGTGACCAAAAATTACTTTTTTTAGACAGTTTTTATTTTTTATTTTTTACGGTGTTGACCGGGCGGGCTGGATCATGTGATATTTTAATAAAGCAGGTTTTTACGGACGTGGCGATACCTAATATGTATATTTTTTATTTTTTTTTCTATTTTTATGTGTTTCTTTATGGGGAATGGGCTTTTTTTTTTTTTTTTGAAACTTTATTATTATTATTATTTTTTTTTTTTTTTGTTAAAACACTTTTATTTAACTTTTTTTTTTACATTCCACTTATGTCCCAGTAAGGGACTTTAACATTTCAGGGTCTGATCCCTGATTGAATGCAGCACAATACATCTGTATTGTGCTGCATTCAACTGTCAGCTGACCGTTGCCTAGGAGACCCAGCGCTGTGGCTGGGTCTCCTGGGCTTCCATAGATGGGAGTCCCGATGCCTCTGGGCAAGGCATCGGGGCTTCCATCTCAGCCATCGGGCCCCCCCCACCGCCTCACGGGGACCCGATGGCTTTAAAAACTGCCGCAATTACCTTGTATGCCGCGGTCAGCGTGACCGCGGCATACAAGGGATTAATCCGCCGGCATCGGTGTAATCACCGGTGCTGGCGGATACAGCAGAGGCCCGGCTGTTAGTATCAGCCGGGCCCCTGCTGTAGATTGCAGCAGCGGGCAGCCAGCGGCACGTTAACCCTAGGACGAGAATGCTCGTCCTAGGGCGTTAAGTAACGCCATATTAGGACGAGCATTCTCGTCCTAGGTCAGCAACGTGTTAAGCACATTACAATGAGAGGTACAGTAGTAATGGAAATTAGGAGAGAGCATGGCAGTGAGCAAGGGTAACCACATCTTATCAAATTTAACTCTAGTGCCAGAGTTGACAGCATTCATTTCTCATAGAACATAATACAAAGTACGGACCTGCTGGATGACAGCTGCACAAGATAGATTTTTTTTTTGTATGGATTTATTCTATTTATATACAGTTTTCATTTTGACTGTAAGGTGCTGCCACACGTTGCGGCATTGTTGCTTTTTGGATACAACAAAAACACAAAAAAAAATGTTTTTGCAACAGTTAATTACATTAATGTTACTACATTTTGTAATTATTGTAATTCCGTTTTGTTTTTGTGATTTGTTTTTTCCATTGCTGGATGGAAAATCAGTATAAACATAGATACAAGTTGTTGCAAAAATCGCTTCCAAAACGCAGCACCCAGGCACAGTGCCTTTTAGGACCAGCTGAATCTAATGATACCTTTCACTTAGCGATCCTTTAAAGAAAAAGTACTGTTAATCCATATGCAAATGAGAAGTTAAAGGGGTATTCCCATCTCACAAATGTAGTTTGTATAGTTAGATATAGCCAAACCAATATTATTACTAATAGAATGTATTGATATAAAATGTACCGTTTAGAAGATTTGCCTATTTGTATATCCATTGTCCCACACACATCAGTCAGGCCATGGCCCCTAGTTACGGCCACCGGAGCCATGTAGTAGTGGTGGCCGGCTTGCTCCTATTCAAACCCGCTCTGAGGTAACTGCTGTATTGTGAACGCACATTACATGAGCATGCGGAGACACGTCTTAGGGTTGTAGCATTTTTGTCTGCGCTTCCAAAACGCAGAGAAACGGATCCTGTTCCAAGATCAATTCATCTCTATGGAGCAGGATCCGTTTATAAAGTCTGCGTTTTGGACGGATCATGACCATTACATTTTGGCCTGGTAGCGTCCAAAACGTAGATGTGAAAGGACCCTAAGATGTGTCTACACATGTTCATGTAATGTGCATTCACTATTCACAATACAGCAGTTACCTCAGAGCGAGTTTGAAAAGGAGCAAGCTGACCTCCTCTACTACATGGCTGCGGTGGGCGTAACTAGGGGCAACGGCCTGACTGATGTGTGTGGGACAATGCCTATACAAATAGGAAAATCTTCTAAACGGTACATTTTATATAAATACATTCTATTAGTAATAATACTGGTATGGCTATATCTAACTATACAAACTACATTTGTGAGATGGGAATACCCCTTTAAGTACACAGAGGGAAGGCCCAAGCCACTCTATGCACTCTTGCTTCTCCTGATTCCTGTGCCGCTGTGCTGTGTGTTTTCTTCTTGATTCTTCTATGTAGGAGACTGGACCTGTCTAACAAGAAGGATAAGGAGGGGATGGCACAGAGAGCAGGAGGAGCAGGGGTATACAGAGTGGCTTGGGGCAGTCCTTGGTACACTTAACTTCTTATTAGCATATGGATTTAAATTACTTTTTCTCCACAAGGAAGTCAATTCAGTTGAGCGAGGCCTACAAGGCATTGCATTCCATCTGGTTTAACAGTGAATTTCCTGGTGACAGGCTCCCTTTAACCTACAGCCAGCTGGAGAATGATCCCTGACCCCTTTCCTGTATCCTCTGAATGAATAATGAGTTATGGAAACTATAATCTTATTTCTAGGTTTTGGAATATCAATGCCAGCTCTCTGCCCTTCTGGTCATTACTGCCCTCCAGGGGCCAGTTTCGTCACTGTATATCCATGTCCGGCAGGGACATATGGACCCAAGACAGGAGCTTCAAGTATATCTGACTGTGAGAGCTGCCCAGCTGGTGAGCATGTGAGATGTCATATTGTAGATATGCTGCTATTATAAATGTGGATATACTTTAATAAATTGCTGGGCCACAGTCAGCAATCGGGACGGATGCAGTTTTATATGAACATCTGGTATAGAACCCATTGAAGAAGGATTCATAATGTTGATATATCCTTCTTGTGTGACAGAGGAGATTTGATGGTTTAAGCATAATGTATATATATGTAAGGGCTCATGCACACAGCCATTGACCGGTTGTGCCCGCAATATACGGGCACCAGCTGCATGGGCACCATATGATGGATTCACTTGAATGGGTCCTCAAACCCGATGATACAGTGTGGAACGGAGGCACAGATCGGAAGCCTTTCCTGTCCATGCCTCTGCACTGCAAAAAAGTAGTGCATTGGTGAATGGGTCCACGTCCACAGTCGGTGGGGACCCAGTCCGTCCGCAGCATGGGCTTGACTTCGTGTACATGATACCTAAAGCTTAGTTCACACTGTGCATTGTGAATTCCATTTTTCTATTTCCATCAGAAGATTTGACTTCATTCACTTATAATAGTGCTGCATGCTGTGCTATTTTATGTTTCCAGCAAATGCAAAAGACAGACACAGGTATGAACACAGCCTAATGAATACAAGTGGCTTTTACATGCCATGTTACATGATATGTTTTTTTTCCTGATCCCAGGAATGTATTGTTCATCTGAGGGTCTGAACAAGCCCACCGGTTACTGCTACGCAGGTTACTATTGCTCACATGGGGCCATAAACCCAACACCCATAACACCAAGGGTAAGATGACAGACAGATTGTCACAATCTATCACAGGAAAACTATTCTATATATTCTACCAGTATATTGCAGCTCAGCTATTACCTGTAGAATTGAATTTCTTTGAGATGTATAAAAAAAAAAATAGCAATTAACACATCTACCTTATTTTTATGGTTTACAGGTGCCTTTTGATTTGCATTTCCCCCAGAATGACATCTGCCCTGCAGGTCACTATTGCCCTAATGGAACCCGGTCACCCATTCCCTGCCCTCCAGGGTCATTCTCAATGGCTGCAGGTCTCAGTACATTGGAGGAGTGCCAGCCCTGCCCAGCAGGACACTACTGTGCACAGGCCAGTCTGTCTGATCCTTCCTTGGCATTGCCATGCTCCCCTGGGTTGGTACTTTTTCTAATTCGATTCTATTTTATCAATGAATCTGCTATTAGTCTCCAAGTCTTGCTCGGCTTGTCCAGATTTTGATTTTGTGATATACCTTGTGTATTAATTCTTTTCTGTATTTATGATCTCTGGTTGCTGTCAGCGAATGGAGTTTTGATTTTTTCCTGACCATGCAGGTATTGCAAGAAAAACTTTTCATTATGCAAAGATTAAGCTTCATTTAAATAAATTTAGAAAACTTCTTTAGGGCTTCTTGACATTTATTTTTTGTCAGCATTTTTTTTAATGGTAAGTGTTGTACGTTTATCATGGAAGTTGGGGTTTTAAACATGGAGCTGGCTCAGTAGCTGAGCAAGCGCCATAGCTAGTCAGTGACTGCTGTATTATACAACAGAATCTGCTGTCATTGTACAAGACATTTAACTCTTCAGATGCTGTAGCTAAGTATCCGAGGGGTCATTTACCAGAAGTGGTATGCATTCCATGACCAAATGAGATTGTGGGAGCCATTTGGTTGCTATGGCGGCCTGGAACCTTCTGAAGTTCCTATTAAGCCCTAGCTGTGGCAGGACTTAATAGGTAAGTAAGTAAAAAGATTTTTAAAACTGTAAAAAAAAAAAATCAAAAACCATTACAAGTTCATATCACACCCCTTTCCCCATTTTACATATAAAAATAAACAAAAAAATATTATTATTATTATTGGTATCTCTTCTTCTGAAAATGGCAGAATTATCAAACTTTAAAAGTATTTATCCCATCCAGTGAACAATGTAGTAGAAAAAAAAAATCAAAATAGTCGAATCATCTATTTTGGTCACTCCACCTTCCCAAAGAAATTGATTACAATGTGATCACAAAGTCATACATTACCAAACATTTTATCAATAAAAACTACTAATCTCGCCGCCAAAAAAAGAACCCTCACTCAGCTCCATAGATGAAAATATAAAACAGTTATGGGTGCCAGAATATGGTGATGCAAAATAGTTTTTTAATTTTTTAAAAAGCATTAGAACAAAAAATTTGTATTGCTGTAATCGCACTAACCCACAGAATAAAAAGGTGACCTCACCTGTCATTTTTACTGCCCAAAGAATGGCGTAAATACAACACCCATAAATCAATGGTGGTATTACATTTTTTTCCTATTCTACCCCATTAATAATTAGTATTATTTTTTCCCCACTTCCCAATGTACAGAATATTAAATAGTGCCATTAGAAAGTACTAATAGTCCAGCAAAAAAAAGAAATAAACAAGCCCTAATACATATGCGTGTCACAGTGAATTGCTGGGCGCTAAAAGCCAAAACAAAAATTATTTTATTTAGAAACAAGCTAAAATAACGAGGTAGATAGAAACGCCCTCGATACGTGATATTGGCGCGCACATATAAGCCAATCACGCATCAATAATAATGATGCACAAACAAGTGTGCTAAAATCAGGGCACAAAATTGAAAAAATGTGACCTGGGAACAATGCTATAGCAGGTAACAGACTCTCTTATTCAGTCTGATAGCCTAAGTCCCAAGCCCAAACAGCGTGCCTTAATTGAATAAGTGTTGTCTGGGAGCAACAATGTAGCAGGTTACTGGTATACTGTAGACCAGATTACCCGCGCCCCAGAAAACACAAAATTGCCTCTGTCAGTGTGGCTCTATATTATTGTTGCTGGTATACGCTGGACGCGTTTCTGGGTATTAACACACCCTCATCAGGAACCCATACATTGCCAACATTTACTGCCAACTATCAAGCACTAAGACAGACAAACATGAAAAAGCAGCACGCCAGCCACCTCTATCTGTGGCGGCGCCTAGTCCCGGAGGCGCCGCCACAGATAAGGGTGGCTGGCGTGCTGCTTTTTCATGTTTGTCTGTCTTAGTGCTTGATAGTTGGCAGCAGGGTCGGACTGGAGTACCTAGGGCCCACCAGAGGAAATAATTCTTGGGGCCCACCATAAAGAAATATCTGTGTTTGTTATCCCTGTACAGTGACATCACTGTGTTTATTATCCCTGTACAGTGACATCACTGTGTTTATTATCTCTGTACTGTGACATCACTGTGTTTATTATCCCTGTACAGTGACATCACTGTGTGTATTATCCCAGTACTGTGACATCACTGTGTTTATTATTCCTGTACTGTGACATCACTGTGTTTATTATCTCTGTACTGTGACATCACTGTGTTTATTATCTCTGTACTGTGACATCACTGTGTTTATTATCTCTGTACTGTGACATCACTGTGTTTATTATCCCTGTACTGTGACATCACTGTGTTTATTATCCCTGTACTGTGACATCACTGTGTTTATTATCCCTGTACAGTGACATCACTGTGTTTATTATCCCTGTACTGTGACATCACTGTGTTTATTATCTCTGTACTGTGAGATCACTGTGTTTATTATCCCTGTACAGTGACATCACTGTGTGTATTATCCCAGTACTGTGACATCACTGTGTTTATTATCCCTGTACTGTGACATCACTGTGTTTATTATCTCTGTACTGTGACATCACTGTGTTTATTATCCCTGTACGGTGACATCACTGTGTTTATT
Organism: Rhinella marina; assembly: GCA_900303285.1. Taxonomy (NCBI): domain Eukaryota; kingdom Metazoa; phylum Chordata; class Amphibia; order Anura; family Bufonidae; genus Rhinella; species Rhinella marina. Next base: position 131,661 of record ONZH01004358.1, read on the forward strand.
ATCCCTGTACGGTGACATCACTGTGTTTATTATCTCTGTACTGTGACATCACTGTGTTTATTATCTCTGTACTGTGATATCACTGTGTTTATTATCCCTGTACTGTGACATCACTGTGTTTATTATCTCTGTACTGTGATATCACTGTTTATTATCCCTGTACGGTGACATCACTGTGTTTATTATCCCTGTACGGTGACATCGCTGTGTTTATTATGTCTGTACAGTGACATCGCTGTGTTTATTATCCCTGTACAGTGACATCGCTGTGTTTGTTTGTTATAGGAAAAAAGGGGGGGACCCCACGCCATTTTTTTTTACAAAAATAATTAAATAATTCTTTTAAAAAATGGCGTGGGGTCCCCC
>ONZH01004359.1:0-23725 GCA_900303285.1 Rhinella marina
GGCTGTGCGAACCCGAAGTCTCCAAAACCCTATTTCAAAACCAAACACTGTTGTCTACCATTTTCTACGCTTAGTAGGAGAGTAGCTGTTGTTAGTTAACGTTACTAATAGTTCTATTTAGTATTGTTAAGTTTTGGAACCTCAGCCTTTAGTCCCCCCCTCCAAAAAAAAAAAATATATGTGTTATATATATTTAAAAAAAATTTTTTTTTTTACACTGCCTCTGCCTCCCGTACAAGTTATATTAGCGGACATTGTTATACACCACCGCAGTCTGTTGTATTTATTTTACCTATCACTCTATGCTGATATACCCCGCCCCCTAATACTACTGGCCGGGGCAGCCATAAAAAGCTCATATATAATATTCACTGCCTATGTTAAGGTAGAATGTACAGGCTTGTTGCCCAAACTAGCCAAGCCGTTTTTTATTTTTCTGTCAATTGTAATCAGTGAACAGGATTTTGTGCAATGTAGTAATACTTCGGCTGGCAGACACCGCTGTGTTCATTAATATGGGAAAATGGTCGTGGGAAAAAAACTCTGTCTTCTTCACACTATGTCAGGATCAGGAAGGTGTTAAAGGTTTAACAAAACACTCAAAACACCGGTTTTTCAAGAATATTTTAGTAATAAATAAAAACTTCTTTTTAACAAATAAATAATATAATAAACAAAAGAAAGGAACAAAAACATAAGATTATGCCGGCCTTTGCCAACGTCGGGCCATCATGTCCTGCAACTTTTGCAGCTCCAGCTGCAGGCCACGAATGAGCCGTGAGGCAGCGTGGAGCCTGGACCCAAGGCACCGTAATCCAGCCTCCGCTTTGAAGTCAGTGGGGATGTCTGTAGGGGTGGAAACAGTTATGTACTTAATGTGTATGATCGAGTTACAGTGGTTGTCCCACAAAAAAAAATCTAAACTTTAATGTATTGGAGCGACTTATTCTGTGACATGTATTCTGTACTGATTGAGCCTTTTGTAGTACTTACTGAACACCCATACGGCGTGGTCTTCCCATGGTCCAGGGGAAAACTGCTCCCTGTCGGTTGGAGCTACCAAAGATAAAACATACATTTAGCTCATATTTTGAAGACAGAAGGTCCATCCATTGCACTTTTATTTTTTACCTACCTTCTACCTCTGGTAGCTGGGCTGGTGGTGTTGGAGGGGTAGGTGGGGTCCTCTCTCGATGGGGTGGAGGACGGTGAGAGCGGCTCCTCTGTGGTGCAGCAGCTGTCAAAAATCATTAAATAATGGCCTAAGGCTACTTCTACACTAGCGGCAGCTCGGATCCGGCGGGTGACGGGTCCCACCGGATCCGTGTTGCCGCAGTTACATGTATTTTCGCTCCGGCTGCCTCTCAGCAGGGGTTAACGTGCTGCGGCCGGATCCGTGGCCCGCCCCCATTACAGTGAATTTGGGCCGGAGCGCGGTTCCGGCCCCACACGTGTACCTGCGGCAGCATGGATCCGGAGGGACCCTTCACCCGCCGGATCCGGGCTGCCGCTAGTATAGAAGTAGCCTTACATTCAACTCTAATGAACAGTTGTAGCTACATGGGAATAGTTTGGGGCTGGAGGATCCCGTTCCTAAACACTAATGCTCTTACTGCAGCTGCACTCCCATGTAGCTTGGATGAAAAATAAATTAAATATGTTTTACACTTACTAGAGGCTGAAGGTACTTCAGGGGCCGTCCTGCCTCGACGGTGGTGACGCCGTCGTTCACGGTGCTCTGCAACATAAAAATGTACACAATTGTTAGACGATGACTCTTTTTAATACTAACACATACTACTATTAAGATATTATGGGTGTGAGGGGGGGCCATATCATATTTTTTTCTTCTAAAAAGGTATTTATGGCAAAAGATAACGTTATCGTCGCAATAACTTTCTTTATATTGTTAACACGGTGCGGTAGTATTACTTTGGATATCGCCCACTGACAGTAGCTGCAGCATGGGCACATCTTTGAGTCTGTGTGTAGGAGGAGGAAGCGCTAACTATGAAGGGGCATATAAGGGTACTTTCTTTCAAACTAGTGCATTTGCCTGACACAAACGGGAGAACGGCCAGCACCATTAACAATAACGACTAGAAAACCTTCACTTAAGTTGTTTGGGTCGAGAGTTAGAGGTGTTGCCTAGCATGAAACAAAATTACTGCAGCGCACTACGCACGACCACGTTGTCCTTCTATACTTTTTTCATTATTGGCAGTGACTGCTGGTATATATACAATACAGTACACTAATTTTTTTACATGTTATTACTTATCAAATATTTTGTTACTCACCCTGCCGTATCTCTGCGCAGATCTCATTAAGCCGCTCTGGGCATTTGAATTTCAGATCGGACCATTTCTGCTGGATCTGGCCCGCGGTCCGCATGGTGTGGAAACGATGGCGCAGGCCTTGGATCACCTGTTGGATCACCTCCTTCTTATGCTGGTTTGGGTGGCTATGTGTGTCATCGTAATCCTCTCTGTCCATCAGCCGGATCAGGAATTTCAGCTCTTCAGAGCTAAATGATGAGGATCGCCTGGATGCCATTTTTGAATATTCGCTCTGCCTCTGAGGAGTGCACGCTGTGGCCTCTCGTCGTGCGTGACTGCGTATTACGTAATCGCGTAGACAATAGTACGCTGAGGATTCGTACGCTATTAGTACGTTAATGCGTACGTCTTCTAAGAAGTTGCGTACATTTTGTAAATGAACGTTCGATATTAGTGCGCGAATGTTCGCTAATAGCACATAATAACGTATATTTTGTACGCAAATACAACGAATCTATTCGTCGAATATACGAATCTTAGGAAAAGTTCGGCGAATGTTTGGCGAATAATTTTTTGAATGATTCGCTCATCTCTAGATGGCACCTTTTCACTTTCGTGAACGTCTGTATGTTATGTGTCTATACGTTTTTAATATATGAAATATTGGATTAGTAAAGATGCATTTGTATTTTTACATTACAGTGGCTCCTCAAGATACAATGGCTTCAGGGTACAATATTTTGTTTAAACTAGACTCAACATGCTATGCCTCAGACTCAGATCCAACCAATTAATATAGCTATTTCTCTAGAAAAACAGCTCTATTGGTTGTCTAGTAGCTCTTCTTTGCAGTACAGTGTGGTACTACAACTACTGTACTGCCCTCTGTCTGTGCCAGGATGAGCTGCTCTTTTGGATGTCAGGTAAGGGCTGCTCCATTTCAGTTTTCTGGTACACTTTTGCTCTACAGGAGCCAGAAGAAGCTCCCGTCTTCCTCATAGATTTCCAGCATCTATAACTGACTGGTATATGTAAGTACTTGCTTTATCTGTCTTTGTTATCTGATTATTTTTCTTAAATGTTCACTTTCTCTTAATTTGGGATGACATTTGGGTCTTTTGATGCAATTACTAGATTTCAATTGCCGTGAACAGACATTATCTGTGTGGCCTACACTGACGGATGCAGACCCATTTCTTTGCGGTCAGGAGGCATGGACTGAAATGCCACAGAAGTGCTCCATAGTGCTTCTGTTCCCTTACGCTCCATATCTTCTGGATTGTGGACCCATGCAAGTGAATTGCTGACCCGCTGTTTGTGGGGCGCAATACAGGCACGGCCGGCACACGTTCGTGTTTATGAGCCCTAATCCTAATACATTAGTATCCAGTGCCGTAACTAGAAATGACTGGGCCTCACAGCAAATTTTTAAATGTCCCCACCACCCAGCAACTTCTTTGCACCCACCTACTACTGTTTAACCCCCACTCCTGTGACTAGTCAAGATAGCTCTCTCAGATCAGCCCCAGAAGCCTCTCCGTTTGTTTCCTATAAGTATATACTGTATGTAATTTCACTGTATATACTGTTAATGTATATAATGTCACTGTACAATACTGTTGAGTGGGCCCTGACAATAAAATCTTTTAGTCTTCCTCCTTGGTGGGCCCCTTCTGCGGTTGGGCCCCAAAGCAGCCGCTTCCTCTGCTACCCTTATAGCTACACCCCTGTTAGTGGCATACATTAGTGACTTGTGTCTGTTAGAATGCCTATGAATTATACAGGAGTATTGCAGTGGGTTGTCAAAAGACTCAATGTTAAAAAAAAAGTATTAAAAAATTCAGTTTGTCCAATTATATATTATATATACATTGGTCCCTCAGGATACAATATTTTTAACATATAATGTTTTTTCCTGGGACATAGTAAGTTGAAACTAGACTCAATATACAGTGTCTCATACTCAGATCCAGCCAATTGTGCAAGTTCTCCCTCTTAAAAAGATAAAAGAAGCCTGTAATTGACATCATAGGTAGACCTCAACTATGAGAGACAAAATGAGAAAACAAATCCAGAAAATCACATTGTCTGATTTTTAAAGAATTTATTAGCAAATTATGGTGGAAAATAAGTATTTGGTCACCTACAAACAAGCAAGATTTCTGGGTCTCACAGACCTGTAACTTCTTCATTAAGAGGCTCCTCTGTCCTCCACTCATTACCTGTAGTAATGGCACCTGTTTGAACTTGTTATCAGTATAAAAGACACCTGTCCACAACCTCATACAGTCACACTCCAAACTCCACTATGGTGAAGACCAAAGAGCTGTCGAAGGACAACAGAAACAAAATTGTAGACATGCACCAGGCTGGGAAGACTGAATCTGCAATAGGTAAGCAGCTTGGTGTGAAGAAATCAACTGTGGGAGCAATAATTAGAAAATGGAAGACATACAAGACCACTGATAATCTCCCTCGATCAGGGGCTCCACGCAAGATCTCACCCCGTGGGGTCAAAATGATGACAAGAACTGTGAGCAAAAATCCCAGAACTGCACGGGGGGACCTAGTGAATGACCTGCAGAAAGCTGGGACCAACGTAACAAAGGCTACCATCAGTAACACACTACGCCGCCAGGGACTCAGATCCTGCAGTGCCAGACGTGTCCACCCGCTTAAGCCAGTACATATCCGGGCTAGAGAGCATTTGGATGTTCCAGAAGAGTATTGGGAGAATGTCATATGGTCAGATGAAACCAAAGTAGAACTGTTTGGTAGAAACACAACTCGTCGTGTTTGGAGTAGAGTGAATGCTGAGTTGCATCCAAAGAACACCATACCTACTGTGAAGCATGGGGGTGGCAACATCATGCTTTGGGGCTGTTTCTCTGCAAAGGGACCAGGACTACTGATCCGTGTACATGAAAGAATGAATGGGGCCATGTATCGTGAGATTTTGAGTGCAAACCTCCTCCCATCAGCAAGAGCATTGAAGATGAAACGTGGCTGGGTCTTTCAGCATGACAATGATCCCAAGCACACCGCCAGGGCAAAGAAGGAGTGGCTTCGTAAGAAGCATTTCAAGTTCCTGGAGTGGCCTAGCCAGTCTCCAGATCTCAATCCCATAGAAAACCTTTGGAGGGAGTTGAAAGTCCGTGTTGCCCAGCGACAGCCCCAAAACATCACTGCTCTAGAGGAGATCTTCATGGAGGAATGGGCCAACATACCAGCAACAGTGTGGGCCAACCTTGTGAAGACTTACAGAAAACGTTTGACCTCTGTCATTGCTAACAAAAGATATATAACAAAGTATTGAGATGAACTTTTGTTATTGACCAAATACTTATTTTCCACCATAATTTGCAAATAAATTCTTTAAAAATCAGACAATGAGATTTTCTGGATTTGTTTTTTCATTTTATCTCTCATAGTTGAGGTCTACCTATGATGTCAATTACAGCAATTACAGGCCTCTCTCATCTTTTTAAGTGGGAGAACTTGCACAATTGGTGGCTGACTACTTTTTTTCCCCACTGTGTGTATATGTATGTATATGTATATGTGTGTATATATATATATATATATATATATATATATATATATATATATATATATAATTAAAACAGTCAGGAATAGGTATGAACCAACTAATACAGCTATTTTACCAGAGAAGGTTACTTGATTGGTTGACTTTGGCTCTGAGGCATTGTATGCTAAGTCTAGTTTCAACTTATCATGGGTCAGAAAAGACGATTGTATGTTGAAAATATTGTATCCCAAGGCCATTGTATCTTGAGGGATCACTATATAATTTTTTGGGGGGTAAAAGGGTTTTTTATTTCTCTATTTTTGTTAAATTCGAAAAAAAACAACTATTGAACTTTTTTATACCTTCCTTCTGGAGGGAGTCAATGACTGTCTTCTGGACATCTGTCAAGTCAGAAGTCTTCCCCATGATTGTGTAGCCTACTGAGCCCTACTGAGGGACCATTTAATGGCTTAGGAAACATTCGCAGGCGTCTTGTGTTGATTAGCTTATTAGAGTGTGACACCATGAGTCTACAATATTGAACTTTTTTTTTACAATAAAATATACAAATAAATGCTTGAAATTGATCACTCTGTGTGTAATGGCTAGATTGATGGGAAATTAAAAAAGTCATGGATTTTGAAAGGCGGAGACCAAAAAATGACATCACCAAGCCTTAATTACCAAACTAGGCTGCATCCTTAACCCCTTCGCGCCCGGAGCTTTTTTCGGTTCTGCATTTTCGTTTTGCGCTCCCTGCCTTCAAACAGCCATAACTCTTTTATTTTTCTGTTCACATAGCTGTATGAGGGCTTGATTTTTGCGGGACAAGTTGTACTTTCCAACGCCACCATTTAATATTGCATACGGTGTAGTGGGAAGCGGGAAAAAAATTCCAAACCGGGTGAAATTGCAAAGAAAACGCTATTCCGCTACAGTTCTACGGGTTTCTTATTTACAGCGTTCGATGTGCATTAAAACTGATCCGTTACTTTCATTCTACTGGTCAGTACGAATCCGGCAATACCTAATATGTATAGTTTTTCCTGCGTTTTCATAGTGATAAAATAATTAGAAAGTTGCCCTTTTTTTTTTTTTTTTTTCCTTGTCAAATCTTGACCCCTATAACTTTTTGGTATTTATGTGTACAGAGCTGTATGGGGGCTCATTTTTTTGCGGGACGATCTGAAGTTTTTATTGATACCATTCTGGGGTGTGTATGACTTTTTGATCACTTTTTATTTAATTTGTTTTAGAAAAAAAAAGCGACAAAAAACGACAAATCGCCATTTGGACGCTTTTTTCCGCCACACAATTCGCCGTATTGGAATTTTTTTTTTATATTTTAAAAGTACGGGCGTTTTCGGTCACGGTGATACCCATGATGTCTATATTTATTGTTATTTAGGTATTTATTTTTTACTTATACGGAAAGGGGGGTGATTTGAACTTTTACATCTTTTTTATTTTTATATATTTTTTAACATTTTTTTTTAATTTTTTTTTTACTATTAGAAAGCTCATATATGGGCTTATAAATTGTGGCTTTTTTTTTTTTCTTTATGAGCAATTCTGGGTTTTATAGACTCAGAAATCCATCAATTGCTCATTTCTTATCCTGGCCTGCCATCTAGTGGCCAGAATAAGAATTGCACTTTGAAAACTGTAATCCTCACCAGCGAGGATTACAGTTTTCATATGGTGTACAGACACCCCGATTGGCCACACGGGGTGTCTGTACACCACCCGGAAGCGAACGCTTCCGGGTTTAGACGCAACTAGATGCCGTGATCACGTGTGATCACGGCATCTAGTCACCCCAGAAGACGCCGCCGATGGCGGTAAGTAGCGGCAAGTCTCTGCTGTTAGAAACAGCAGAGACTTGCCGGCCATGACGCCCGCCGCACCCGCGAGCGGGCGTCATGTGCCCGCATCGCCCCAGCGCCGTACATGTACGGCGCTGGTCGAGAAGGGGTTAAAGGGCTCATGCACACGACAGTAAATAATGGCTGTGCGACGGCCGTCTAAGTAACGGCCATTTTTAGCACCAATGAAAGCCTATGGGGCTATTCACATGGCCGTTCTTTTAACGGCCAGTGAATAGCGTCCGTCCAAAAATAGGACATGTCCTATTTCTTGGCCGTTTCCACGACCAGACGGACCCATTGACATCAATGGGGCCGTTTTTAACGGCCAATTGACAGGAGTGCTCCCATCTAACAGCCGTTAAAAATGGTTATACCTAACCTATATGGCAATTTAGGGGTTAAAAAACAAAACTCACCTCATCCACTTGCTCACGCTGCAGCAGTCTCTTTTCTCTTAATTGAGCAGGCCCTGCTGATGGACCTGCGATGTGCGCGGTGATGTAACCACGTGGGAGCACGCAGTGACGTCATCGCGCACATCGCAGGTCCTTCGGCAGGTCCTGTTCAGTGAAGAAAGAAGAGACTGCTGCAGCGCAAGCAAGTGGATAAGGTGAGGGGTTTTTTTTGTAAAATCATCAAAAAGCAGCTGTGGGCCACTATGGGGGCATTTATTAAAACCATGGGGAAATTATTTAAGATAGGGTCCTACATGAAGGACATTATTAAACCTGGGGACATTAAAAAAAATAAATACTATACTATGGGGGACATTATTTAAGATGAGGGCCTACATTGGGGGCATTATTAAAGCTGTGGGCGGTAAAAAAATTCCTACACTATGGGGGACATTATTTTACCAGGGTCCCTACATGGGGGACATCATTAAAGCTGGAACATTAAAAACAATTCCCACACTATGGGGGACATTATTTTAGCTGGGGCACTATGAAAAATTATTTACACCGTGGGGGACATTATTTTAGTTAGGGGCACTATGGAGGACATTATGGGCATCATGGGGGTCATGATTATAGTTGGGGGCAAGAAAGGAGGACATTATTACTGCTAGGGGCCATAACTAATTCATCCATTTTTCATGTCCGCTTTTAACGGACATGAAAAACTGATGCAAAACGGATGCAAAACGGACATTAAAAATGGACACACGGCCAGAAAATGGATGCACACACTGATGCAAAATGGCCATGAAAAACTGACAGTGTGTCGTGTGCATGTAGCCTAACAGTTTAAAGTCTGGCCATTGGTGAAGTAATTATTATGACTCACAGATTTAGGGCAGGGCAGGAAAAAGGATATTTGTTGAGCAATAATTCATACAAAAACACAAAGTAGGCAATTTGGAGTTACGGTATGTTTAAAAACGCTTATTACAACCTTGTGAAACAGTAACAAGCACTAGGTGTATGCATGATAAACATGTAAACTGAGAAACATCTGTTTACCTATAAATGTAGGGTATGTTCTCAATCAGAACATTGCTCCCATACCTTCTTCTTCTGTATCCACTTTTCATGTACTAAGTTGTGATATGGTCAGTGATATAGGTATGTAGGCAATCTTAACAGCTATTTAATATTTGTAAATCATTTATCATTTTATAAGCTTGAAATGGAACTTTCCAGAGATACAAAACACAGCTGAAATGTGGAACTATGGCTTTATTGATTTCTTTAGCCTTAAAGGGGTTGTCCAAGTTATTTTTTTGTTCTTTGTATGTTTCTAACTAGGCAAATAGAACAGCTTTGTCATGCACTTTGTGCTTCTACAGCTGCTGGTTTCTCAGATTTCACTGAGGGTCAGATGACCTGTGATGTCAGCTTCTCTCCCTGCTCTGCTGATGTTTCGTGCACAAGCCTGGGGAGCATATAAGAGTCTGTACACGAGATGTCACTGTGCTGACCACACCCCCTGCACTGCCGGGTGCTTCTCTCTCCCTGGATGCTTTCAGATAAGATTTTAACCCCTTCAGGCAGCAGACTTAGGGCTGAAGGTTGTACTTAGTAGCTGCAGGCAATGAGGAGACAAATGTTGGGCGACAGACTAGAGAAGATCTGTAGAAAGGTACAAGAAAGGTAGGGAGAAGACCCTGTGTGTATCAGCAGTGTCATTATACAGCTGGAACTTGTAGTCCTACACATACAACATGCTGCTGAGTCTCCTAGCAGGCAGAGATTGTTGTTATTGCAGGTAAACAAAGGCCAGAAAAGAACCAGGGAAATGAGGAAATATATATTTTTTTTGCCTAAAACTTGCTTAACTTAGTTATATATTGCTGCCTATCAGATTTACAGTGCTATATAATTTTTTCATAACTCGGACAACCCCTTTTAATAGAAGCTGGCCAACCAGGCGTTTTTTAGCCCAAGGACTTTAACCACCATGAAAGGTCCAGTTTCTGTCCACACGGAGTCACCAATCTATTGCTACCTATGTGATTCTCTGGGTCATGGAAGAGCCCTTCACTACCAGCATCAAATTTCCCAGCAGGCTCAGGGATGCACAACAGCTGGAGCTCCACAGCAAGGTCTGAGTGGTAGTTAACCACTACTGCGATTAACAGATTCAGCACCTCCAAGTATTAATGTTAATTCAATAGAATAGCTTTTGTAAAAATTTAAACATTTCTAATTTGGCTTGCAAATTCTTTTATCCATGACTCCTCCAGATACAGCAGACATGGACATTTGCAGTGAACCAAACGCCCCCCTCCCAATTACACTCATTACTGTCCAGATCCAGTATATTATCCCTATCATCACTGGAGAAAGCTAAAGGACCTCTGAAGATGTCATCACAGGCCCTGTACATCTAGTAAAGGAACTGCACAGAGAATTTAGTGTAGTTTCCAGGTTAGCATCATCACAGGTCCTTCATCCCCTAGTAGCATGGAGAAGAACTTCAGGATGAGCTCTCCACTGAGATTAGAATGGAGCGGTAAGGCGTGGTCCTCCTCCTTTTTCTTGATTTGTACCCCATTCTCTATTTTTACTCTCACTCATATACAAGCTGGTGAAATAAGTATTAAATATGTCACCAATTTTCTTAGTAAATATATTTCTAAAGGTGTTATTGACATGAAATTCTTACAAGGTGTTTGTAACAACCCATCCAGTCCATACAGGAAATAAAACAAACCATAGATGTCCATAAATGAAGTTACTTGTAATAATGAGAAATGACAAGGGGAAAAAGTATTGAACACATGAAGAAAGAGAGGTGCAAAAAGCGATGGAAAGTCATGACACCAGCTCAAATGTAACGGTAATTAGAAAGCAAACACGCCACTTAGTGAAAAATTATCAGTTGGTTCAACTGATGGCCTATAAAAAGGTGTCTCATTACCCAGGTGCCACACAAGTAATATCTCATGATGGGTAAAACCAGTGAGCTCTCTCAAGACCTTTGCAACTTTATTGTTGCTAAAAATACCGATGACATTGGTTACAAAAGAATTTCTAAACTACTGAAGGTTCCAGTGAGCACTGTTGGGACCATAATCCAAAAGTGAAAAGAACATCATTTCACCATAAATCAGCCACGAACAGATGCTCCCCTCAAAATTTCAGAGGAGTGAAAAGAAGTATCAGAAGAGTTTTCCATGAGCCACCTTTGGAGAGCTACAGAAAGACCTGTAATCAGTAGGTACAATTGTTTCAAAGAAAACAATAAGTATTGCACTCAACCTCCATGGCCTGTATGCATGCTCACCACGCAAGACTCCATTGTGGAACAAAAAGCATATTCAAGCGCAATTAAAGTTTGCTCATCAACATTTAGACAAGCCTGTGAAATACTGGGAGAATATAGTCTGGTCAGATGGGTCCAAAATTGAACTCTTTGGATGCCATAATACACAACATGTTTGGAGGCCAAAAGGCACTTCATATCATCCCAAAAACACACCATACCAACAGTGAAGTTTGGAGGTGGGAACATCATGGTGCAGGGCTGTCTTTCAGGACAAATGTACCGAGACACTCTTGATAAAATCTGCTGCCATCTACCAGGATGATGAAGATGATCCCAAACACACAGCCATGGAAACTCTCAATTGGTTTCAGAGAAAAAAAAAGCTGCTAGAATGGCCCAGCCAATCATCTGACCTGAATCCAATAGAAAATCTATGGAAAGAACTAAAGCTTAGACTTCATAGAAGGAGCCCACGAAACCTTCAGGATTTGAAGAGTGTTTGTGTGGAAGAATGGGTCACACCTGAGCAATACATGCGACTAGTCTCTTCATACAGGAGGCGTCTTGCAGCTGTCAACACCAACATAGGCTTTTGTACGAAGTATTAAATAAATTTCAGTAAGCGTGTTCGATACTTTTTCCCTGTCAACAGCACCTTTAGAAATATATTTACTTAGAAAATTTGTGACGTGTTCAATACTTATTTCACCTGCTGTATATAGTACTGCAGACAGCTACAACCGCTATTACTTCATGTACCTCACACAATAACCATAATATATAACTGACCACATATACTGTATCTATACACACTGCATCTATTCTATTATACCTTGTACTTCTCACATCAGTACACTGCTCTAATATATATATATATATATATATATATATATATATATATATATTGAGGCAGTGACAGGCCTCACGCTTCATAGAGGTCTGGAGGGGGTGGATATTCCAGTCCACATCCCTATTCCACCACAGGTGAGGTGTCACCTGGGTGTAATTACTGCTGTGGTAAACCAGCCCTCAGTGTCAGTCTGGAGAGAGGCTACCTGCCGAGCCGGTAAGTGTCATGACACTGGGACTAGAGACTGTGACAAAAATGTGTGATATTGTGGTAAATGGCAGTCCAGTCCAAGCGTTGCTGGATGCAAGGAGCCAGGTGAGCCTGGTTCATGGCAGCTTGACTGCTGGGGACTATGTGTTGGACAAACACGTGAGTGTGATGAACATTCATGGGAATAGCAGAGACTATCCTGTGGCTATTGCGGAGTGCGAGACTCCAGTGGGAACTGGGACTTATGAATTTGGTGTTGCAAATAGGCTCATGCATGATGTAACGTTGGGGTGTGATTTTCCCTTGTTCTGGGAGTTGTGGGGAAATGGAGACACTTCTGCAGAAAGTGGTGAAACTCCTTCAGAACCTGTGCATGTCCCTTTAAATGAAGGTGTAAGGGAGATGCACATTGAACACAATGGTTTAGGTGAAATGGCCATTGAAAGCAATGGTGCAGATGAGGTACAGAATGAACATGTGATATTATTTGAAATGCATAATGAAAATGTGGGGTCATGTGAAATGTGTGATGATGATGACACCCCTTTTCCTTTGCAGGTGGTGATTGGGGAAGAAGCTCCCCCTGTTGGTAAAAATGTATGTGACTTGGAAATGCTGATTGATAAGGTTGATAGCACAGAGCTGAGGGAGCCCACTGTGGTAAATGTGCAGGAAAGTGTGGCAGAGCTAGAAGGTGCATATTTCGCAACTTTGGAAAAGAGGAAAGAGGGACACTATGTGCGGCGCGCGGCCAGCGCGCTGCGGCAAATTTTTTTGTACTAGGCCACGCCTCTAACTCCGCCCAAAAATAACGAAACCGGATCTGTCCGGTTTCCGTTATGCTGGAGTCCTCTCCTATTCTGTCCCCCAGTATACACCACATGCCCCCCCTCACAGATTTACGCCCCATAAAGCCCCACCCCGATATGGCCCCAGAATACACCAAGATCTGTACTATAAACACCTGTAATTGCATCAGATTCCACTCCACTTGAACCCCACTGCTCCTGAGTGCTCCATCTGCCCCCTCATATATGAGCTCCATATGCTGCCCCTCTCCTGTCCCCTCATATATGAGCTCCATATGCTGCCCCTCACCTGTCCCCTCATATATGAGTCCATATGCTGCCCCTCACCTGTCCCCTCATATATGGGTCCATATGCTGCCCCTCACCTGCCCCCTCATATATGAGCTCCATATACTGCCCTTACCTGCTCCCGATGAAGCTCCAGGACTGCAGCACATCCTTCTTCACTGGGCTGCTGGCCAGCACACACAGCCCCACCTCCTTCCATAATGCAGTCGGGGTTTGCCATGTGACCATGAAGGGGCATGTGACCAGTGACGTCACAGACCTCCTTCTAGCCACTACAATCTACCTATTATGGAGGTTGAACCTTCAAGTCCTCCTGAGAGCTCCACAGCCCCCCCTCCTCCCCCAGACAAGGTTAGTGGAAAGTGGAGGAGGGAGGCTGAGATGAAGTGAGGAGCGGAGAGCTCCTGCTTCACCATTTAATCAGCTGTCTCTGCGTCCTATTGAAGCAGAGACAGCTGAAAGCGGGACATACCTCCCCTGCCCGGGATAGCGGGACAGCCACTGAAATCCGGGACTGTCCCGCTGGATCCGGGACGGTTGGGAGGTATGAAGGTGTACCACACAAACCAGAACCAGGTGCAGTTAAACAGTTCCCACAGTGTTCTATGGTTAGTGAGCTCATGTGCAGGGTTAACGAAAGTGTTGTAACATACAAGGTGAAACGTGCACCTGTAAGAGAGCCTGAGCAGGTTCAGGACATGAACCTGGCCAATTTGGGGGTTAGTTCATGTGTGCCCCTAGAGGTCAGGAGTGAGATTGACAAGAGTGCTTTAGGTGACATAGGTGCTGTGACTAATAGCAGCTCAGAGAAAGAGACTGCCGGGTCAGTTTCTTGGGAAACCAGTGTAGTTGCTAGTAGCAACCAGGGGTCCATTATCAGCAACTTGGAGAATAATACCCAAAGTGACGTTCATGAGGGAGTAAAGACACAAAGGAGTAGAGGTAGAGAGTATAAGAGAAATGTGAAGCGGAAAAGAGTAAGAGAGGGTCTGGCCGTTAGATGGCCACCGGAGTCCCTTAGATGCTGTCTACAGGGGAGAGAGTTGGTCGTGATGGTAAACCGGGCTTTGCTTGCCTGGGTGTGGCAGAACAAAGGGAAAACTGTAGGTAATGTGGATGCTTTGTCACGTGCATCCTGTGTTGGTGCAAGTGTTCACCCCCACGGGTTTGAACAGAGGGGGGGGGGATGGTATGTGAGGCAGTGACAGGCCTCACGCTTCATAGAGGTCTGGAGGGGGTGGATATTCCAGTCCACATCCCTATTCCACCACAGGTGAGGTCACCTGGGTGTAATTACTGCTGTGATAAACCAGCCCTCAGTGTCAGTCTGGAGAGAGGAGAAAGGCTGAGGAGGCCTGAGAGGTTGGAGCCTGCGGAGGCTCTGTGTGTGTGGTCTCTGCCAGGAGGGCTGAGGGGCCACAAGGCTCTGTGTAGCCTGGAAGTTTGGTTGGCCCAGTGACCCTAGGAGAAGAGGGTCACACGGTAGTGATGAGCGAATCGAAGCGGCAATATTCGTGATTCGCACGAATATTGCCCGCTTCGGCTCGGCATCCCGAGGCAGCGCGGACTCGTGATTATTCGTGCGTCACTGCAAGTTTGAAATGGCCGTTTTTTTTCAGCCAATCAGCATCAAAGGGAAGCCTGTGGGAACGCCTGCTGTGATGTAACAGCCCCTATACCTCCCCAGCAGTGATTGGCTGGCAGTGACATGTGACCTAAATTTACATAAGGTAGGGACCTGCACAGTGTCGGACTGGCCCACCAGAGGACCGGAGGATCCTCCGGTAGGCCCCAAGCCACCCATCCACTTAAAAAAAGCATACTTACCTGTCCTGCTGCGCTGCCGCTGTCCTCGGCTCCCACGATCCACTGTCTTCCCTTCCGGCGCGCACTATGACCTGACGCAGCGTCAGGTCATAGTGCGCGCCGGCAGGGAAGACAGTGGAGCGCGGAACCTGATGGTAGGGCAGGTAAGTATGCTTTTTTTAAGTGGCTGGGTGGGCTGATCTGAGGGGGGGGAGAGACCCTGATCTGAGGTCTAATGGGGCACAAGACGCCGACCTGAGGTCTGATGGGGGCACGAGACGCCGACCTGAGGTCTGATGGGGGCACGAGACGCCGATCCCTGTACTGTGACATCACTGTGTTTATTATCCCTGTACGGTGACATCACTGTGTTTATTATCCCTGTACGGTGACATCACTGTGTTTATTATCCCTGTACGTTGACATCACTGTGTTTATTATCCTTGTACAGTGACATCGCTGTGTGTATTATCCCAGTGCAGGAAGAGGTAAGTGGTCTGTGTTTGTGTGTTTGTTTTCTATTTTTCAGGGTCGTGAATGCAGAGGACTACGTCGGATTCGGTGGACTACGTTGGACCAGCTTTTTTTTTTTTTTTTTTTTTTTTTAATAAAATGGTCAAACAGGGTCTGGGGGAGTGTTTATTTCAATAAAATGTTTTATACTTGTGTGTGTGTATTTTTTTTTTTTTTTTTTACAATACTACAGTTTCCCTTCCCACCCTGCTAGTGCCACCCTGCCCCACGCCATTTTTTTAAAAATTATTTAATTATTTTTGTAAAAAAATGGCGTGGGGTCCCCCCCTTTTTTCCTTCGCCAGCCAGATACAACCAGCAGCGGCAGCCTGGCACTACCAGGGTGGGAAGGGACACGGTTATTGGCCCTTCCCAGCCTAATGGTACCAGCCTGCAGCCGCCCCAGAGCCAGACCCTCAATTTAGAAGGTCCGGTCCTGCGGGTACCCGGCTCTTCCCGGCACCCCTGGTGGTGGTGGGTGCCAAGGTAATAGATGTTGGGGTTAGTGCTGGCCTGCCATACCGGCAAGCACTAAGCCCAGTATTAGTAATCAGGGCCGCCTGTAGATAGCCCTAATTACTAAAACTGTAGTATTGTAAAAAAAAAATACACACACACAAGTATAAAACATTTTATTAAAATAAACACTCCCCCAGACCCCTGTTTGACCATTTTATTAAAAAAAAAAAAAAAAAAAGCTGGTCCGACGTAGTCCACCGAATCCGACGTAGTCCTCTGCATTCACGACCCTGAAAAATAGAAAACAAACACACAAACACAGACCACTTACCTCTTCCTGCACTGGGATAATACACACAGCGATGTCACTGTACAGGGATAACAAACACAGCGATGTCACTGTACAGGGATAATAAACACAGTGATGTCACCGTACAGGGATAATAAACACAGTGATAAAAAAAACTGGGGGTCAGTCAGCACATCCAGGTATGCAGGTGCACGTCACATAGGTGTGGCTGCAAAATAGAATGATAAAACATAAGAAATGCAACAGCACTCTGCGAACACAGACAATAAATTGAGTACATATAATACCGCCATACTCACCATCTACACAATACTAACGCTACATTGTAAATGTGAGATTCTTGGCAGATAATTTTGTACAAAAATTATCTGTGCCTGTCTGCCATACATCAAGGCGATCTCTTTAAGACAGGAACCTAACACTAAACGCCATAGTCACTAGGTGCCATAGCAGCCTCCATTAACTATAGAGGATGCAGGCTCCACATGCATGCTAAGCCGACATTATATTGTACCTCTTATGGTGCCAAAATGGCCTCCACTGATTCAGGGAATGCTGGCTCCACATGCATGCCGAGCCCACACAATATGATACCTTCATTCAGTACAGGAATAATAAACACAGTGATGTCACCGTACAGGGATAATAAACACAGTGATGTCACCGTACAGGGATAATAAACACAGTGATGTCACCGTACAGGGATAATAAACACAGTGATGTCACCGTACAGAGATAATAAACACAGTGATGTCACTGTACAGGGATAATAAACCTCAGATCAACACATTGTGCCCCATCAGACCTCAAATCAGCGTCTTGTTCCCCCATCAGACCTCAGATCAGCGTCTTGTGCCCCCATCAGACCTCAGATCAACACAATGTGCCCCCATCAGACCTCAGGTCAGCGTCTTGTGCCTCCATCAGACCTCAGGTCAGCGTCTTGTGCCTCCATCAGACCTCAGGTCAGCGTCTTGTGCCCCCATCAGACCTCAGGTCAGCGTCTTGTGCCCCCATCAGACCTCAGGTCAGCGTCTTGTGCCCCCATCAGACCTCAGGTCAGCGTCTTGTGCCCCCATCAGACCTCAGGTCAGCATCTTGTGCCCCCATCAGACCTCAGATCAACACAATGTGCCCCCATCAGACCTCAGGTCAGCGTCTTGTGCCCCCATCAGACCTCAGGTCAGCGTCTTGTGCCCCATCAGACCTCAGGTCAGCGTCTTGTGCCCCCATCAGACCTCAGGTCAGCATCTTGTGCCCCCATCAGACCTCAGATCAGCGTCTTGTGCCCCCATCAGACCTCAGATCAACACAATGTTCCCCCATCAGACCTCAGGTCAGCGTCTTGTGGCCCACCTCAGATCAACACAATGTGCCCCCATCAAACCTCAGGTCAGCGTCTTGTGCCCCCCTCAGACCAGGGTCTTGTGGCCCCCCCTCAGACCTCAGATCAGCCCACCCAGCCACTTTAAAAAAAGCATACTTACCTGTTCTGGCCGCCGCTGTCCTCAGGCTCCCCGCTCCACTGTGTTCCCTGCTGGCACGCACTATGACCTGACGCTGCATCAGGTCATAGTGCGCGCCGGCAGGGAACACAGTGGAGCGCGGAACCTGAGGACAGCGGCGGCCAGAACAGGTAAGTATGCTTTTTCTAAAGTGGCTGGGTGGGCTGATCTGAGGTGGGCGCGGGGCCCCCCATAAAATCATTGGAGCGGGGGCCTGGAGTAGTAGCTCCAGGTGCTCCAATTATAATCCGGCCCTGGCAGCGCGGCAGATATTAGAACATGGCAACCGCATTAAAGTGATGCGCGCGCCATGTTCTATGTATCGGACGGCAAGAAAACTCGGTATCGAGCTTCGGTACCGCACTAGGTACCGAAACCGTACCGAGTTTTCGATATATCGTGCAACACTACTTTCAACTACCTCACCCCCCGACACCTGTGTCTCGCCATTGTCCACCACCTCCTCAGACAACACTGGTAAATCCCCACTGTCAGCACACTGAGACTGCAAAAGGTCTTGCGAATTGGGGCAGAGAATGTTCTGGGGTAGCACATCAGAGAAGGGGTGACTATGGGGTTCCAGGGAGTACATGACCACATGCCCACCATGCTTTACACTGCAATCTTATTGAAAGACAGACAATCAGGGGTTCACCGCCAGGTTGTCAGGCAGCATTTTTAAGTGGGTCACCATTACCATGTCCCTTAAAATTGCCTTGGGGTCATCACCAGACTATTGGCCAGATTTAGAAAAAATGGTGCAATTAGGGAGCCTCAGAGGCATCCCTACATGCTGCCCCTGGTGTTTCCTATCCATTTCCAAGGTGTTTCCATCTTTTTCTGAGGTTTTCACATGTTGGGGTAAACTTGACTGTGCAGAACCTTTGGCCCCTGCAAAAATATTCGGGTCTCCCATAGACTTTAATGGGATTTGTGATTCGGCTCGAACCCACAAATCCCGCGGAAGATTCGGGCCAAACTATTTAGGAAAGAGACAGCAACAAATAGTCTTCTCAGTTGGGGGAGTTATCATCCCCCCCCACTAAAGAGGGGGATCCCCAAGGGTCAGTATTTGCGCGTAAGGCGCAACTGCTCTGACCTTGGGGATTTTTAGAACGGCTGCAAATGAGCTCCAACTGAGGTTTAAGAGACGGGGGTACCCACATGGTGTTCTCACACAGGCTTAGCATCATGCCTTGGGATGTGACAGAACACCCCTGTTGAACCCCAGACAACGAGAGGAGGAGTCTGGGGTATTCAGGATTATTGGCAATTTTGATACTGCCCATAAAAAAGTCAAAGAGGTGTTGTCAGAGTTCTGGGGCATCCTCAAAACGGACCCGGATGTGGGTCATTTAGTGGGGGACCAACCGTCGATTACCTACCGTCGTGGCTGTAACATCAGAGACCGCCTTGTGCACAGCTTTCATCAACCAATGCCGCGACCTTCTAATTGGTTGTCCAATCCACCCAAAGGGACCTTCAAATGTGGCAATTGTATTGCGTGCAATTCCATCAAGAAAGGCAGTAGTTTCACTAGCGCCACTACAGGCAGGTCATATGATATTAGAACGTTCATTAACTGCAAAACAATGGCACTAGTGTATTTGGCTACATGTACATGTGGCATTCAGTATGTGGGTAAGACCATTCGTGAATTTAGAAGGAGGATTGGGGAGCACCTAGGGGACATCCGGAAAGGTGCGGATACCCCAATCGCTCGCCACATAAATGAATTCCATGCATCGGCTGGTACCACATTTCAGTTCCAGGGCATTGAAGTCATTAAGCCATCCCCGAGAGGTGGGGATTTGGATAGACGACTTCTACAGAAAGAGTCGCAGTGGACATTTAGATTGGGAACATTGCGCCCTGATGGGCTGAATGACCACATTTCATATATTTGTTTTATTTGAGTGGAGGAATTTAAGAGGTGACGGAGGGCAGACATCCCCCCTATCCTCTGGTGCTGATCCATATCAGCCTGTCATATCGAGGTATTTTCTGATATAGGTTTCCGTATATTTTGATTGTTCTGTATTTGTGTGTCAGGTTGTACTGACAGGAGGCCCTATGTTGGCCAGATTATAATAACTGTGTCTGTGACTTTTTGATCCTTTGTCATTACTTGGTATAGTTAGAGTGGGCTATTAGGTTAAGTCTAGGTAGTTTATGACATTTTGTGCGACTATAAACTATGTAGAGTCGCATGTTCAAGCCATAGAATTGTAATGTTATTGCCTTCATGTTGCAATGTTTATGACAATTCCAAAGGCCGCCGATTGGTCCCACAAATATGTGTTCATGTGGTGAGAGCACATGATGATTTCCTGCAGCCAAACATTGAGTCAGCGCTCGTCTGCAGATTATTGCACGCGTGCAGACTATTGCACTGTCGGAGGCTGGACGAGCAGCTGATTGGTTGTGGGCGGGTAAGAGGGGTGGAGAATTACCCTCTTATACGAGGTATCTCGCCGGCCGCGTCACGGCCGAACTAGTGCCGGAGGTGCCGCCACAGAGAGAGGTGGCGTGCGCCGTCCTTATATGTTTGTTTGTCTGTTATTAACAATTGGCAGTACTAATTTTGCTCTATTGCTCCTGATGAGGGTGTTATTAGATCACCCAGAAACGCGTTGAGTAATATTTAGTGAGTGAAGTAAGCCATATTTATACAGGCACTATTAGTCAACCGGATAGGAGGCAGGCAGTGAGAGGTCCTGCTTTCCAACAGAGAAAGTTCGGTAGACGGGATACTGACTATATTTTGGCCATTTTTGAGCAACTAGTGGTGTGCAGGGAGACCTCCACATCAGGCTGGGGCCTATTTGCTATAAGACCCTTTATGAAGAAGGGCGCATGTATCTACCCTATTTTATCCAATATTTACTAGAGATGAGCGAGTAGTGTTCGATCGAGCTGGTATTCGATCGAATACTACGATATTCGGCGTGCTCGATTTCTTTCGAGTATAACGGCGATGGCGCACTTAGAATTCGTTTCCCCTCCCACCTTCCCTGGCGCTCTTTTTCCACCAATCACCATGCAGGGGGGGTATGACAGGCACGCTGAGCACGCTGGCAGCGCGAAAACAGCGTCTACATGCATTGGCTGGAAAAACCATGTGACCTCGAATATTAAAAACTCAGCTCTTCCTGCTCGTACGCATATGCTGCGTGAACTTAGTCAGGGACAGAGGCTGGAGAAGGGAGAGACAGATTTTAGCTGTTGGACAGGCAGGAGCGTGATTAAAAGCCCTTATCAGGGCTACTACAGTGGACTTCAGTGATAGCTTACTACAATATAGACTTTACAGAGAACGGCTGCTGTATTCAGGGATAGCTGCTGGAGTAGGGACAGAGAGAGGCATTAGTGGTGTATTAGGTGCTCTGCTACATACCAAACTATATTTGGCACTACTGCTGTGTACCTTGAAAAATACAATATATAGGCCTTATAACTGGCAACTGTACTGTGCGTTCTCTTGCAAAGTAATTTCTCATAACTGGTGTTCATACACACCGTCTGATCACTTAATACACGGCTGTGTACCTTGAAAAATACAATATATAGGCCTTATAACTGGCAACTGTACTGTGCGTTCTCTTGCAAAGTAATTTCTCATAACTGTTGTTCATACACACCGTCTGATCACTTAGTACACTGCTGTGTACCTTGAAAAATACAATATATAGGCCTTATAACTGGCAACTGTACTGTGCGTTCTCTTGCAAAGTAATTCTCATAACTGGTGTTCATACACACCGTCTGATCACTTAATAAAAGGCCTGTGTACCTTGAAAAATACAATATATAGGCCTTATAACTGGCAACTGTACTGTGCGTTCTCTTGCAAAGTAATTTCTCATAACTGGTGTTCATACACACCGTCTGATCACTTAATAAAAGGCCTGTGTACCTTGAAAAATACAATATATAGGCCTTATAACTGGCAACTGTACTGTGCGTTCTCTTGCAAAGTAATTTCTCATAACTGGTGTTCATACACACCGTCTGATCACTTAATAAAAGGCCTGTGTACCTTGAAAAATACAATATATAGGGCCTTATAACTGGCAACTGTACTGTGCGTTCTCTTGGCAAAGTAATTTCTCATAACTGTTGTTCATACACACCGTCTGATCACTTAGTACACTGCTGTGTACCTTGAAAAATACAATATATAGGCCTTATAACTGGCAACTGTACTGTGCGTTCTCTTGCAAAGTAATTTCTCATAACTGGTGTTCATACACACCGTCTGATCACTTAATACACGGCTGTGTACCTTGAAAAATACAATATATAGGCCTTATAACTGGCAACTGTACTGTGCGTTCTCTTGCAAAGTAATTTCTCATAACTGTTGTTCATACACACCGTCTGATCACTTAGTACACTGCTGTGTACCTTGAAAAATACAATATATAGGCCTTATAACTGGCAACTGTACTGTGCGTTCTCTTGCAAAGTAATTTCTCATAACTGGTGTTCATACACACCGTCTGATCACTTAATAAAAGGCCTGTGTACCTTGAAAAATACAATATATAGGCCTTATAACTGGCAACTGTACTGTGCGTTCTCTTGCAAAGTAATTTCTCATAACTGTTGTTCATACACACCGTCTGATCACTTAGTACACTGCTGTGTACCTTGAAAAATACAATATATAGGCCTTATAAACTGGCAACTGTACTGTGCGTTCTCTTGCAAAGTAATTTCTCATAACTGGTGTTCATACACACCGTCTGATCACTTAATAAAAGGCCTGTGTACCTTGAAAAATACAATATATAGGCTTATAACTGGCAACTGTACTGTGCGTTCTCTTGCAAAGTAATTTCTCATAACTGGTGTTCATAACACACCCGTCTGATCACTTAATAAAAGGCCTGTGTACCTTGAAAAATACAATATATAGGCTTATAAGCTGGCAACTGTACTGTGCGTTCTCTTGCAAAGTAATTTCTCATAACTGTTGTTCATACACACCGTCTGATCACTTAGTACACTGCTGTGTACCTTGAAAAATACAATATATAGGCCTTATAACTGGCACTGTACTGTGTGTTCTCTTGCAAAGTAATTTCTCATAACTGGTGTTCATACACACCGTCTGATCACTTAATAAAAGGCCTGTGTACACTTGAAAATACAATATATAGGCCTTATAACTGGCAACTGTACTGTGGCGTTCTCTTGCAAAGTAATTTCTCATAATGTGTTCATCCTCATTTAACATCCGTCTGATCCACTTAATAAAAGGCCCTGTGTACCTTGAAAAATACACCATATATAGGCCTATAACTGGCAACTGTAGGCTGTGCGTTCTCTTGCAAAGTAATTTCTCATAACTGGTGTTCATACACACGTCTGATCACTTAGTACACTGCTGTGTACCTTGAAAAATACAATATATAGGCCTTATAACTGGCAACTGTACTGTGCGTTTCTCTTGCAAAGTAATTTCTCATAACTGGTGTTCATACACACCGTCTGATCACTTAATAAAAGGCCTGTGTACACCTTGAAAAATACAATATATAGGCCTTATAAACTGGCAACTGTACTGTGCGTTCTCTTGCAAA